>CM076584.1:426170009-426426244 GCA_034641835.2 Pinus albicaulis | reverse complement strand
TTAGTGGCTATAATCAAATTCAGGTAGCACCTGAAGATCAAGATAAGACCACATTTACTTGTCCATGGGGAACTTTTGCCTACCGAGTGCTTCCTTTTGGATTATGTAATGCACCCGCAACATTCCAAAGAGCAGTACTAGGAATTTTTTCTCATCTAATCCATGATTGTGTAGAGGTTTATATGGATGATTTTACAGTTTATGGTAATTCATTTGAAGAGGCATTAGAAAATTTGGAAAAAGTTCTTATAAGATGTAAAGAAACAAACCTTTCATTAAGCCATAAAAAATGCTTTATGATGTTTACTGAAGGGATTGTTTTAGGACATCATATTTCAGGAGATGGAATTAAAGTTGATAGATCAAAAGTTGAAGTCATCTCCAAGTTGCCTATTCCAAATTGTCAAAGAGATGTTAGAAGTTTTCTAGGATTTACTGGTTACTATAGATGATTTATAGAAAACTTCACTAAAATAGCATCTCCACTCTTCAAGTTGCTTACAAAAGACTGTGAATTTAAATGGGATCCTGATTGTCAATCAGCTTTTGAAACTTTGAAAACAAGAATATCTGAAGCACCTATCTTAAGAGGACCAAATTGGAAACTTCCTTTTCATATTTCTACAGATGCTTCAGATACAGCTCTTGGAGTCGTGTTGGGTCAAAAAGATTTAATTCCTTATGCCATTTATTACACCAGTAAAAATTTGACTCCCACAGAGTTGAACTATACTGTGACTGAAAAAGAGTTCTTAGCTGTTGTTCATGCAATTAATAAGTTTAGACATTACATAATAGGCTATGAAACTTTTATTCATACTGACCATTCTGCAATTAGATATTTAATGAACAAACCTGTTACTAATGGCAGAGTGACAAGATGGATCTTACTTTTGCAAGAATTCAATATTACTGTGTTGGATAGACCAGGAAAACAAAATACAGTAGCTGATTTCTTGTCTAGGATTCAGAATACTAAAGAAGATTCTCCTGTAGAGGATAAGTTTCCTGATGAATACTTGTTTGCAGTAACTATTAAGACTCCTTGGTATGCAGATATTGCTAGCTATTTGGTTACAGGGAAACTACCTTCACATTTATTTCCAAGTGAAAAACAAAAAAATATTTAGGAAAGTTCAAAATATTCATGGATTTCTAACGAATTGTTTAAAACATGGCTAGATCTTGTGATCAGAAGATGTGTCAGGGAAGATGAAATGCCTGATATTCTTAAGGCATGTCATGATGAACCATGCGGTGGACACTTTGCAGACAAAAGGACGGTCTATAAAATCCTCTCTTTAGGATATTATTGGCCTTCCCTCTTCAAAGATGCAAAAAAATATGTCAAAAGGTGTGACAGTTACCAAAGAGTAGGGAAACCTACCCTTTCAAATGAAATGCCATTGCAAACATAGGTACTCATTGAACCCTTTGAAAAATGGGCTTTAGATTTCATTGGACCTATTAATCCACCATCTAAGCAAAAGAAGTATATATTGGTTTGTACTGATTATGTTATTAAATGGGTAGAAGCCAAAGCATTAGTATCTGCTACTGAAAATTCAGTTGTTCATTTTCTTTATGAGGATATTTTTACTCGCTTTGGTGTTCCAAGAGAAATTGTGATAGATCAGGGGAGCCAATTCACATCCAATTTGGTGGAGAAGTTGATGGAAGAATACAAAATCAAGCACAGAAGATCTACTCCTTACCATCCACAAGAAAATGGTCAAGTGGAGTCCACAAACAAAGTTCTTTAAAGTATCATCACCAAAACTGTTCATCTACATAGAAGAGATTGGGCAGAAAGGCTTCCAGAAGCCTTGTGGGCCTACAGAACTACATGGAGGAATACAACAGGACATTCTCCCTACGAACTTGTTTATGGGAAAGAAGTCTTGCTCCCCATTGAGTTCCAAGTCAAGACCTTCAAGATAGCAGTTCAGTTGGGGATGGACTTATCAGAAGCCCAAAAGCATAGAATGGAGCAATTGAATGAGCTAGATGAGATCAGACAAGAGGCAATTCTAAGAACTGATCTAGTTCAATATCAAAGAGCTAAATGGAATGACAAGTACATCAAAGAGAAGAAGTTTCAAGAAGGAGATTGGGCATTGTTATTTGATTCCAAGTTTAAAGATTTTCAAGGAAAATTTTAGACTCATTGGCTTGGGCCATATGAGATTGAAAAGATCTTTAGCAATGGAGCGGTAAGAATCAAGACCATTGATGAGTTTCAAACTCCTCTTATTGTGAATGGCCATAGATTGAAAGTTTATCATAAGCCACTCTCAAAAGAGGATTTTGTCAAAATGTTTCAAGAAAGTTCTGCAATCAGGCTGGTACAGAATAATTCTTCTTCTCCACCAGCCTAGCTTTTGTTCTTTTCAGTTAAAAAAAAATAAAATAAAATAAAAAAATAAAAAAATAAAAAAAAATGGTATAAGCCTAAAAACCAATCACTGATTGGCAGTCTTATACAGAAAATATAGGGTGAAAATCAGGAACACCTAACACTCTATATTTTCCAAAAAAAAAATTTCTCTTTCATTTCACAAGTTTTTTGACCACCCACTCCATTCCATTCCACTTCATTCCATTTCATTTCACTTCATTTCATCCATTTCATTCCATTCCAATATGTCAAAAGGTGTGACAGCTGCCAAAGAGTAGGGAAACCTACCCTTTCAAACAAAATTCCATTGCAAACACAAGTACTCATTGAACCCTTTGAAAAATGGGCTTTAGATTTCATTGGACCTATTAATCCACCATCTAAGCAAAAGAAGTATATATTGGTTTGTACTGATTATGTTACTAAATGGGTAGAAGCCAAAGCATTAGTATCTGCTACTGAAATTCAGTTGTTCATTTTCTTTATGAGGATATTTTTACTCACTTTGGTGTTCCAAGAGAAATTGTGACAGATCACGGAAGCCAATTCACATCCAACCTGGTGGAGAAGCTGATGGAAGAATACAAAATCAAGCATTGAAGATCTACTCCTTACCATCCGCAAGCAAATGGTCAAGTGGAGTCTACCAACAAAGTTCTCGAAAGTATCATCACCAAAACTGTTCATCTACATAGAAGAGATTGGGCAGAAAGGCTTCCTAAAGCCTTGTGGGCCTACAGAACTACATGGAGAAATACAACAGGAAATTCTCCCTATGAACTTGTTTATGGGAAGGAAGTCCTACTCCCCATTGAGTTCCAAGTCAAGACCTTCAAGATAGCAGTTCAGTTGGGGATGGACTTATCAGAAGCCCAAAAGCATAGAATGGAGCAGTTGAATGAGCTAGATGAGATCAGACAAGAGGAAATTTTAAGAACTGATCTAGTTCAATATCAAAGAGCTAAATGGCATGACAAGCACATCAAAGAGAAGAAGTTTCAAGAAGGAGATTGGGCATTGTTATTTGATTCCAAGTTTAAAGATTTTCAAGGAAAATTTCAGACTCATTGGCTTGGGCCATATGAGATTGACAAGATCTTTAGCAATGGAGCGGTAAGAATCAAGACCATTGATGAGTTTCAAACTCCTCTTATTGTGAATGGCCACAGATTGAAAGTCTATCATAAGCCACTCTCAAAAGAGGAATTTTTCAAAATGTTTCAAGAAAATTCTGCAATTAGGCTGGTACAGAAGAATTCTTCTTCTCCACCAGCCTAGCTTTTGTTCTTTTCAGTTAAAAAAAAAGAAAAAAAGAAAAAAAAAATTCTATAAGCCTGAAAACCAATCAATGATTGGCAGTCTTATACAAAAAATATTGGGTGAAAATCAGGAACACCTGACACCCTATATTTTCCAAAAAAAATCTCTCTTTCATTTCACAAGTTTTGTGACCACCCACTCCATTCCATTCCACTTCATTTTACTCCACTTCATTCCATTTCACTTCATTTTTCATTCCATTTTACTAATAAAATTCTCTTTCATGACCATTTCCATTTAGTCAATTGTCATCTGTTCATTTCCATTCACCCAAATAATAGCTGTGTCAGTTTCCGCAGTTGACATCTGTTTCCGCAGCTGACACTAGTTTCCACAGCCAGAAGCAGATTTCCGCAGCTACCACTCTGTTTTTCAAAAGAATGTACAGCCAGATGTTATTTCCATAATCATGAAATAAAATGCAGGTATGAGGACCAATTATGAAGACATGGAGCATTCAAAATATCAATGAGGAGCAACTAATTTAAGACCAAGGAAAAATGGCAAGAATTCCAAGGTATGAGTAAAAAATTATTTCAAATGGAATTTAAAACACATTTTTATATAGTTATAAACGATAAGCTCCATTATGTGCAATGATTGTATTGAAAAACTCCGTAACCACTCCATTATCTCTGTACAATCCTCCCACAATCCTTGCATTCATTCTCAAACGGTCCCATAATTAAATCTCCGATCTTCACTCATACTCCGATATTCCACCTGTTACAATGAAACGTAGTTGATTTGACTACGGCTTCTTTCAGCCGCATAAAATCCGTAGCCGTTGTATAAACGTGCTTACATTTATTTTTCAGCCACCAAATTTTAAAACACTGCCGGATGTGTTATACTCCTCCTATTGTTCTATTAATCTCACAGCCGAATTTTTGCCGTGCTCACGTAACCCTTCTCTATTACGCTTCACCCCATTTCATTCTCTGTTACGCTACAGTCTGTATACCCACTCTCTGATATCTACCTACAGTCATCGTGCTCATTTCCGTTCATTCAACCATCCTACTTCCATTGAACCCTCCTCACGCAGGCAAGTTTTTAAAGAGTAGAAAGAAGGATGGGTAAATTGTTGAGAGCAGAACGAGAGGGACCTAAATTCATGGAAGGATACCCGCAAGTCAGGGATATATTGAAGAAGGCAAAGTGGCTGCGGTTTATCCAAAAGTTTAGAGGCTACCATAAAGAGGTGACAAAAGCTTTTGCAAGGTCTTTTAATGGCCTGGAGGTAGAGATTGGAGACCTTAAGTTTACGGTGAATGAGGCATCTATAGCATCTGCCACAGAACTTCTTCAAGAGGGTGAACGTTGGTTTAAGAACAAAAGCATTAATGATGAAGCTTGGAGAGTGATTCTACATAACCCAGGTATGGACATAACTATTTTTAAAAGAGGAATTCATGTTCATTCTTTGAAAGAGGAATGGGCTACTTTGCTGCTAGTTGTTGAAAAATTTATCACCTGTGAGGGCTGTTTTGGGTCAATGTATATGTACCATACCAGATTGCTGATGAACTTTCTAGATAACCAGACCCTCAATCTGCCATATTTTCTATTAAATAGTTTGAAGAAGATGTCTGTGACTGTTCAGAAACATTTAGGGGATGTAGAACCACATCTATATCACCATGGTCTTGTGAAAATTTTGATTGAAAAACAGTTAAAAGAGAAGAAGGACACATGGGAACAATTTTTGATTAGAAATTTCTTTGAGGAACCTCAAGAAATTCCTGAAGGTAGCACATCAAGAAGGAGTAGGAGAAAAAGAACAAATGATGAAACTCAAAGTACTCCTACTACTACAATTGAAAGAACTAGTAGGGAAGAGATACTGTCAAAAAGGAAGAAGAAAGAAACCAAGGGTAAAAAACCAATAACATCAAAAGAGAGAAAAAGTATTGAGGCTATGCATCAAACCCCTTCTTCCAAAGAAGATCATCAAGTGTTATCTAAAAGACTAGTTAACCTTCAATAACAGTCATCTATGGCCAAGAAGAAAGAGAAAGGAAAACAAAAGCAAAAAGACAGTGGTCCACAGCGTGTGAGAAGAAGTTCTAGGCTTAAGGGAAAGTTGAGGAAAACGCAAACGAAAGGACCCCATTTTATTGATTTGGGAGAAGAAACATCTGAACAATCCCCAGCTGGCCATAGTCCATCTCACTCTCAGTCAGACGGTGAACCTAGTTCATTTCATTCTCAGTCAGACATTGAACATAGTCCATCCCATTCTCAGCCAGATGTTAATGTGAGTCCTTCTCAGCCAGATTTTGAAGACAAATCTCCTCCACGGAATTTTGGGGACAACCCAATAAAAATGACACCTGAGATAGATCCAAAGAAACAAGAAGTATATGATTATATAGAATCTTTAGAAAGAGCAGCTACGGGTCCCAGTACTTCATCCACTCAGCCTCACACAGCACAAGATGATCTAGTCCAATCACTAAAACAAGAAGTCTATGAGATAGAGCTTTTAAATAGACACATTAAAAATGAAAATGAGACATTGAAGGAACAAAGCAAATTGGACAAAATCATTCATGATAATACCATGCTACATCTGGGACTATGGCAGAAGAAGAACAGGAAATTGAAGAAGAAATGCTAGAAGTTAAGCAGAGCACTGATAAATATCAAATTCAGATGCTTGATGAAAAAGCCCAGGATGTTAGCAGCACGAAGGAAGAGGAGGAGAGGACTGGATGTACTAGCTGAAGTGTCAAGGCATATGAACTGAAGAAGGATTATCAAAATTTTGGTTGCATGAGGACAAGCAACACCTTCACAGTGGGGGTATGTTGAGTCTCAAATCTGCATCTTTCCTATACACCTTTCTAGACCTTTTTCATTCACCTGAACCTTCTAAGTTGTCAATATCATTGCATATTAATTGAAAAATAGCATCTAAAATGGTTTTTAACTATGTTTTGTGTCTGCTGTTTGATTTAGATTTTTGCTCATTTAGCTATGGAATCTTGCCACTTTCCGCAGCTGCTGCAACTTTCTGCAGCCATTTTGTGAAAGTCTATGTTACAGGTGTCTTCAGACAATTCTAGCCACATGGGCAAGTCAGAAATGATGTGGACATGGATCGTGTCCTATTGGCTCGGGAAAATTCAGCTAAGGAGACTGTGGTCAAAGGTGGCCAAGTGGAATTCAATCGTAGAGTCCCACGGTGACAGGACTCTGTTTCTCATCACGTGAAGATTTGTATGACCGTTTCTAATTTACGGGAGACACATCAACACCTGTACACGGCTCCATAAGCCAAATCCAACATCCACTCTTCATAGATTTACTCCTCACCGCGGCCATGATGCTGGATCTCTGGACGTGATGGTTCACGTGTCTCTATCAGCACAAACTTTAGGGAATTAGTTATATCACCTTTGTTATAAATAACACGTTTTCATACGCATAATAGTTAGCCTCCAGATAGCTCTGTAATGTAATTGCGTTGCCACTACGCTGTAATATCATCTCTCTGTTATGACTGCATTTTAATATATAAGAAGACTCTGTTTCCAAGCGTAATTCGTATTTGAAGGCTGTTGCCCGAGGCTGGTGCAGAGGGCCCCTGCACACGCTGAGGTTTTGTGCATTACTGTATAGTTTCTTGTTTCGTTTCTTTAAATTCATTGTGCCATAATCATTCATGTATTTATACATTGCATCTTTCATGGTATTTATGCTTCATCTCTATTTATAATCTTTCATACTTTACATTTTACTTTTGTCCATAATATTTCATGTTTTATGTTGTTGTTAACTGATCAATGTTCTTGTTTCAGATTACAAATAGGCAGCCCGGGCATTTGCATATCTTTTGACTAATGACATGGAATCAATATTGTTCTGCTGCTAATTTATTTTTCTTAGTTTTTTTTTTAATTCCAGTACTGCTTTGTTTATTTCAGTCTTGCACATTTGTTTCAGTAGTTAGATTTAGATATATTAAATTTCTCATGTCATTTTCAGTTACCTCCGAAAGCCACAGCTAGACTGATGGTGAGGGATTGAAGTATGAGTGTGTAGTTTGATATTAGTTTACTTTCTGCAAGTTAGATATATTAAATTGCTCATGTCATTTCCAGTTACCTCCGAAAGCCACAGCTGGACTGATGGTGAGGGATTGAAGTATGAGTGTGTAGTTTGATATTAGTTTACTTTCTGCAAATTAGATATATTAAATTGCTCATGTCATTTTCAGTTACCTCCGAAAGCCACAGCTGGACTGATGGTGAGGGATTGAAATATGAGTGTGTAGTTTGATATTAGTTTCTTTTTCTGCAAATTAGATATCAGATTGCTCAAGTTGTTTATGGTTACCTCCGAAAGCCATAGCTGGACTAATAGTGAGGGATCAGAATATAAGTTGATGTAATTTGATTTAGATTTACTTTGTTGCAATTCTTGGATTTCTTTAAGCATAGTTTCTTTTGTGTTTAGACAGCAGCAAGGATAGTTTGGTTTTCATGCTCAATAGTTCACTGTTTGATTTACTAGGCTAGCAGCACATTTTCATTTCCTTTCAAGTTTTTTCATTGTATGTTTCAAATTCCTTTTGAAGTTTGAAGTTGGTAAATCATTATAAAGGATATCATTGCCTTGAACAATCATAACCATACTTGTTTTTATTTTTTTCATCTCACATTAGAAAACCAAAAACGACAAAAAGGAAAGAAATAGGTTATCTTGCACATATAGTGCGCCACACTTCATCAGCTTACGAATCCGGGATTGATAAATTAATGTTGCAATTTAGGACACACTAAATTGACCATGATACCCCTCATCATTCCTTCATCTTACATCAGCAACCTAGTCCCCTAGACATTGTTGTTGACCAACCTGTGGGTTTTCTAGGAGAGCACCAATTCATTATCTCTAAATCCTCTCTTTGGGATAGTGGCACCATGTATGCAAACCCAGAAACTTAATTCCATCTGCTTCATATATGCAATACCAAAAGAGATTGGTAATCCTCCATTCCCATTCTCAAACTGCATAACCATAATGAAAACAAATGGTGCACCACATCAAAAAAATGTGTTTAGATTCCCCTTTTCTAAATACATTATGGCATGACCATAACATGCTTTGGGGAAAATATGCCCCTCAACCATAAAAATCCCTGACTCTTAGCGAAATACAACTTGATGAAACCCACATCTGACAGGTCACACTATTCAGGTCATTTCCTGGGACAGTCTGCAGCTTTCTACCCAGGACCTGCTACCTAGGTCGCAGAGCAGACCCCAAAAAGTGCGACCTAGTTTGTTCATGAGCTCTGGGTGCTTAAATTGAAATTTCAATCCATGAAAATCAAAGAGTAGGGTTAGGCTTCTTACCTGCAACTGACGGATTTCAATTCCAATGGTCGGCTTTTCCGCTATGATTGCTGCAAGATTTAGGGCCTTCTCTCCTCTCTACATTCACCACAGCTACACTTGCAAATGAGTGAATTTGGAGGGAAAATGCCTTATTAAAAGAGAAACCCAAAAATTTTATTTCGCCCTCTGCGGGAAAACCGTAGCTCAGTTTGACAAATTTTCCATACCGTTGGAAATCTCTCACTGAGCTCTAAAATGGGTATCTACTAGTTTTTGTGATTTGATACTTCACTAGGACACTTTTTTCCAAGAAGTGTCACTTCACCACTCCTCAAAATCGAAAATATTCACTTACAACACTTGTACTTGGGGCACCACTTTGCCTCCATACTTTTCCTTTCTCATCTAAATTTTCGTCATGAGTAACCATCTTGTACTCATGTCTTTATGGTCCCCATTGGAAATTTTCTATGTGGCAACATCATCGAGTCACCCTTGTTTAGAGCATTCAAGTTGAGTCATCATCGCATTCATGGAGTATATCCTGAGTCCCTTTGTATCCCGCTATAGTCCTCCATCCTTCATTGCTTAGTCCCTCTCTCGTGTTGCATAGTATGGCCTTCAGTCCTACTATCCCTTATCCCATTTGATATTGTGTCAGTCGCCACCAGGTCATCCATGCCCTTTATGTTCTAACAAGGGAAGCCATTTGTCCACTACTTAGTACCCCCATTTCATCATCATCCTTGTGTCAGTCTATCAGTCGCTCTACTATTTTCTCTCATGCCTTAGTTAAGGATCCCTTATTGCCTCACCTATGGCAGACCTCCTTCTGTCGACATTAGATCATTCATTCCAGAAGACAGGTCTAGAGGGCGGTGTACCTTGGTTCCAGCTTCCACTCTTGTTCGGTGCCTTATATCTAGAAAAGGGACTCCTTATTACCCTTTGAATTGATTGTTTCTTAGCTCCAGCTCCTTACAACATGATCAAGATCCGTATACTTGATGGTTCAAAGATGTAGTAGATTGTACTAGTGATTCTCGGGTGTGTGTGAAATTTTTCAGACCTCATGAGGGGATCACCATTCAGGTAGCCCCACACATGCCTAGATGACCTCTTCATTATAGCCTTTGATGTAGCTCCATAGATTTGATGATTTTGGCCTCATCCGCTTGTAGCGCCTTTTAGTTTACATGTATCAGTCAAATTTTTAGAGCCCTTTCTTGTTTACAAGGGCACTTTGGTTGTATTTATATCTCATGTACTCAGATATTATTTTATAAGTCCTGGATGTGATCCCAGGCACAATATGTATGTGGGATCCATTATCATTTTTTTATCTGGCTCATGTTTATGCCATAATGTACTATATAGTTCAGTCCCTTGTTTACTGGACGCGTTATTCTTTGAACTTTGTCTTGGTGAGCATAGGTATGCCTTCCTCGCTACCTATATCACAGGTACTCACTCATAAAAGAGAATTGTCGCACCTGTAAGTCTCGCCTCCTCAGTGTCTAGTCCTTTAGTGCTTTGTTCTACCTTATATTTCTCTCTCTCTGACTTCCCTTCGGTGTCTAGTGATTGAGTTTTTACAATGTACTTCGGTCATATGATTAGCTCCTAACGCTCGCATGCTAGGTGGAAATTTGTTACACCATTTTTTGGTCATTTAACCTATTACTATTGGATGGACCAAAGTACACCATGTAAGACCGATTTTACCCTAAGTAAAATTGCTTTCACTATAAAAATTAGCTTAGTAAACCATATTTATTAAGTTGTTTATGGTCTAAACAGGAAACCCCATGAGGAAATATTGAATAAATCCACATTT
The DNA here is from genome assembly GCA_034641835.2 of Pinus albicaulis. Classification (NCBI taxonomy): domain Eukaryota; kingdom Viridiplantae; phylum Streptophyta; class Pinopsida; order Pinales; family Pinaceae; genus Pinus; species Pinus albicaulis. The sequence continues at coordinate 426,415,341 of CM076584.1, read as the reverse complement.
GTTTGATTTTCCTCAAGGAATAATTAGTTAAACAATAGTTTAATTAATATTCCTGGTCATATTTAACCCAAAACAGGAAAATTAATTAGATAAATCATTATTTAACTTATTAGTTTCTAGGAATAATTATTTAAACCTTATTTGAATATTATTCCTTGTTAAATTTGACTAAATCATGTATATATAATTGAATAAATCATTATTTATTTGATTATTACTCAACCACATCATTAAAATGATAAATAAATCATTTATTTATTTATTATTTATAAATAAAGGGATTTGACCAAAGTTAAATTCTTTTTCCCTCCAACAAATATAATAAAATATTCTGTAAAATTTGGATCTAGAATTGGTAAATAATATTTTAATTATGCACCAATATCTAGACTAACTCAATATTTTGTTATAAATAGAATGGTTTTTCCATTCACTCACTACCTTTTGTTGCCTAAAGATCATTTTGGATCTATACTTTTGGTCTGACTTTGATCCACCATCATTGTCATATTTTGCTACCATTTTTTCTGAGCTCCCTTTGAGTTCCATTTTTTTCTGGGTTTTCTACACCATCAAGAGAGAGAGATTTTAGATCTGAAATGCTAATGAATTACAAGAACCCATCCCATTGAGGGGGACTGGTAACACATTTCTATGTTCCCTTCCCAAGTGTCAAAAATTAAAAAAATTCTTTAAAACAATCTTGTCTTGTCTATTGGATGCATGGAGAAAATCTTGCTTTTATTTACTGCTTAATGTATTTTAATGCATAGATCTAGATTTTGCAGCATTTATCTTGGTCAACTAATTATAGATCTAAAGATATTGGCAACCATATTTGTTGTTAGGGATGTTTTTATGCAGGGCTAAAGTGAGCCTTTTTCGTACACTTGCGATTAAGATTCAAACTAACAACATGAATTGAAGGGAAATGAGAAAGTAAAAGGTAAATGACCATCGAGGAGGGGAAGACCTCAAGATGCAGGTGAGAAAGAAAAAATTTCTCCTTACATGTGTCACAAACTAGAGAGAAACAAACTAGACATGATGGTAAATCACCGCTGAAGTGTTGGATATGTGGCAAAGATCATCCTAAGAAATATTTTCATTTGTACCAGGGAGGTAGGCCTCAGATCTATAGTGCTCATGAGGCACAAACCGTTGGGGATGTTGGTAATAGTATTCCTTGCATTTATACGATTGTGGAGAATAGGCAGGTGTATCACTAGGCATCTATCATTGAGATGTACGGTAAGCTTTGTAATTAAGTTATTTCTATTTTGCTTGATCCTAGATATAATTATAGTTATGTTAATCCTGACCTAGTGGATAAGTGTGGCTTAAGAAAAGAAGTGCATGTAGAGTCTTGGTTGGTGAAGTTGGCTACAGGTATGAAGAAGAGAGTTCATCATTGGGTAAGAGTTTGTGCCTTTGAGTTGAATGGTATGCCTATAAAAACACATTTGAATGTATTCACATTGCGATCATATAGTATGCTTTTGGGTATGGACTGGTTGTATCTTCACAAGACCAAAGTAGATTTCTATGACAATGCTATTGAGTTCCTAGATGATAATGGAGGAAGACAATATTTTAGGGAAAGAAGAAGCCTATATCATTGAGGATGGTCACAACCATGCAAGCTAAGCATAGTTGTAGAAAAGGGTGTGTGATTTGCAGTTCATATTTCTAGTGACAAGGTTAAGGATGTTGAGGATGCATAAATATTCAAGAGGTACCATGTATTGTAGCAGTTTTAGGATTTGTTTCTAGTAGATATTCCAAAGTTTCATTGGCATGGGGAAGTAGACTTTTCCATTGAGTTGGTACTAGGGGCAACACCAACGTCATAGGCACCTTACATGTTGAGCACTCCAAATTTAGTAGAGTTGAAGTTGCAGTTGAAGGAAATGCTTGATAAGAGATACATTAGGTCAAGTGTATCGCCTTCGGGTACAACAACTTTTTTCATGAAGAAGAAGGATGGTACTCTTATATTGTGCATTGATTACAAGAATTTTGACAAGGTGATGATCAAAAATAGATATCCATTGTCGAGGATTGATGACCTGTTTGATCAATTGAAGGGAGAAGCAGAGTTATCAAAGATAATTATGTGATCAGGATACCATCATGTACACATCAAGGAACAAGACATCTACAAGAATTCCTTCAAGACCAAGTATGGGCAATATGAGTTTGTTGTACTTCCATTCAGTTTGACTGATGCTGCAACTACTTTTATGAGTTTGATGAATAGTGTGTTTTTTCCTTATCTGTACAAGTTTGTTATTGTATTCATTGATGAAATATTTGTATATTCTAAGTATTAGGAAGATAATGTCGATAATTTAGAAGCAATATTTATATTTCTAAGAGATCATCACTTGTATTCTAAGCTTAGAAATTACAGTTTATTTCAGCTAGAAGTACTCTACTTGGGACATGTTGTTTCCAAGAATGGAATAGTAGTAGATACAAAGAAGATAAAGACTACCATAGAGTGGGAAACTCCTAGAAATGTGGAGGAAGTCAGATCATTCATGGGGTTAGCAGGTTACTACAGGAGGCTCATTAGGAACTTCTCATGAATTGCATATCCTATTACATCGTTACAGAGGAAGGGTAATAATTTTTAATGGACAGAGGAATTTGAAACTAATTTTAAGCTATTGAAGCGATTATTGACAAATTCTTGAGTGTTAAATATTGCATATCTAGATACAGAGTTAGTAGTGTGTAAATATTCCTGCAAGAGAGGGCTTAGTGGAGTCCTTATGAAAGAGGGATAGGTGATATGTTACAAGTATATGAAACTAAAATATCATGAGCAGAATTATGTGACTCGTGATATTGAGTTGGAAGCTATTATTAATACTTTGAAGATATGGAGACATTGTCTTCTTGGTAGGAGTTTTGTGTTGATGAGCAATCACAGTGGATTAATATATTGGTTTGACCATCCAAATTTGAATGCCAAACAATCTATATGGTTGGTTACCCATAGTGAGTTTGATTTTGAGATCAGGTACGTAAGGGAAAGGATAACATGGTTGTAGATGCTCTCAGCAGGAAAGTTGTTAGGTCCCTATATTACTATTGTAGTCCCTTATTAGTGTACCCCCTTATTGTTATTGTTGTACCCCTGTAGTACCAATATTTTTATTATTGTGCCCTATAAAACCCCACTATTGTTATTGTTTTTCCCTTACATTATTATTGTTTGGTCGGTTAGGATTATATTATGACCCCATGGATTCTTATATATAGAAATATGGTTTTGTCATTTGAATCATCTAAGGGTTGTTCATTTATGTAATTTAAAGGAGGTTTACCCCTTGAATAGGTTTATTTATAAGGCGTTGATCTCTCTTTTATTTTATTTTTTCAGCTGGTTTCATAACATTTGGAATCAGAGATTTGGATTCTAGGGTTTCACTGCTTCAAACAGGTCAGCGTGGAATTTTCGCTATAAAGCTTTTTCTATGAAGGTTAAAAAGTTAAAAACAAAACCCATTTGCAAAGAAATCCTGGTGAACGTCATGTAAAAATTTTAGTTCTTGGTTCGCAATATTTTCAGAGATATGATCTGTGGAAGTTAGGGTTTATGCAGGCTTCTGAATTTCATCTCAAAGAGGTGACCTTGGGAACATCCTGATAACTCTCTCTCTAAGCATCAGATTGGAATTATTTAAAAAATGGATGAAAGTACATGAACTATATGTTACCGTATATCAATTTCAGAGCTGAAGGAAGAAATTGACACATGGTACGTCGTACAAACTCACTCTATTGAACCAGTCCATAATTAGGTCATTGCGGGAGTTTATGCATAACTTTGCCTTGAAGAATCTCTATCAGGTTAGACCTATGGCATTGGAAAGAAGATTCATAGGGATACTAAAGGACTAAAGATAAAATCTCAAGGATCCGAAATTCCTGAGAAACATTAGTTTCAATATCAAGCTTCTCAAAAGCAAGAAAAAGGTGTGTATTGTCTTTTCAAATTGCATAAGTCTTGTTTGGAAAATCAATTTGAAGTGATTCCAAGGGAATATTGAAGCATATATATTAGTATTGGGTTCTAAAATTGCCCTTAAAAATAATTCAACACCCATTAAGCCCTCATAAGGCTCTACTATGACTCATGAAGAGGAATAAGTGCAACATGTATATCAAAATTACAAGACCAAGTGCACCAAATGTTTCTCTCGCAAAGAGCAACAAAAAATGAAATGGAAGTTTTGAAGAAAGGTGTGGAAGCTAATATGGATGGTTTGAAGAAAGGCATGGAAGCTAATATGGATGGCATGGAAGGTAAGATGGATGGCATCGAAGCTAACATGGACAAAATTGAAGTTAAGATGGATGACATGGAAGCTAAGATAGATGAAGAAATTAAAGACAACATGGAAGACATGAAAAATGCTCTAAAATAAGACATGGAAGGTTTGAAGGAAGTTTTGACACAGTTGATACAAGAAATGGTTCTTAATGGTGAAGAGGTAATACAGGAAACTCACGATGAGAACAAAATAAATGTTAATTGTGATTTCATAAACTCTAATGTTGGATTGAAGACCACCCATATTCCAAATATAGATATGAGGAAGTTTGATGGAAAGGATCCCATAACATGGATACTACAGATGGAGAAATATTTTGATCACCATAATGTGCAAAACACACAAAAGGTATGCATTGCAAATTTACATTTAGAAAAAAATACATTTGTATGGTATCGATGGATTTTCTCTCGTAAAAAAAAATTCACTTGGTCAATTTTTACAGAGGAAATGATAGCACATTATGAGGATACAAAGAGAAACACATTCTTTAGCCAATTGATAAATCTAAAACAAAAGGGTTCAATGGTGGAGCACATTTAAGACTTCCAAAAATTGAATATAAGGGTAACTGATATTCCAAAGGAGCACAAATTGATGTCTTAGTAAGGACTTTAAAGGATAACATCCAACATGAGGTCCGCCTTTGGGAACCTGATTCATTGGAGAAGGCATTCAGGTTGGCAAGAAAAAATGAAAGTAAAATTATGGCGACATGGAAGCCTACCACTCACATCTATAAAGATGGAAGTGTTGCTAATCGTAGACTTACACAACTTACAAGGTTGACACAACAAAAATTGGAAAAAAAAATAGAAAATGGTATTTACTACAGTTGTGATAGAAAATACACTAAAGGTCATAAGTGTGCTGAGAAGAAATTATTTTACATAGATTGTGAAGAGGAGGAAGAAAATGAACAAGAAACTTCAAAAGAAGAGGATATACACCAGGAACCAACCTTAGAGAAAGAATAAATGAATTCGACCATATCCCCTAATGCATTGGAAGGAATTAGCACTCCTCAAACTCTTAATATACAAGGACATCTCAAGAAGAAAAATGTAACAGTGTTGATTTATTTAGGTAGTACCCATAATTTTATTCATTGTAAGGTAGACAAGGAATTGAATTTCTTCCTATACCCTGCACTAGAGTGTCAAGTGATGGTTGAAAATGGAGGGACTATAAATTTCTCTGGAAAATTCCATAATATCAATCTAACCATGGTGGAATGTGTATTGAATACTACAATGCTTCCCATTCTAATGGGAGGTACGGATGTTGTACTAGGAGTACAATGGTTACAATATTTGGGGATGATAACTTTTAATTTTTAAGAAAATTTCTTGAATTTTTTTTTCAGAAGGAAAGGAAGTTGAATTATGGGGTATCGCAGGGCAGCTAGGAAATATAATAAGCTCTAATGTCATGAAAAAAATTCTGAAGAAAGAACAATGAGGCATAATTGCACAATTATGCTCACTAGAAGTTCCAACATCAAAACCATCTATTTCTCTAGATCTCCAAAAAGTATTGGAAAATCATTACAAGGTGTTTGAAACTCCCAAAGGAATCCCACCTATTTGTGATCATTATCATGCTATTCGTTTGGTTCCAAGAAGTGTTCCTCCAAACATCACACTTACATATAACCTTATGTCCAAAAGAGCCAAATTGAACGTATGATTGCAGAAATGTTAGAGGTTGGTATAATTCAACCTAGTCAAAGTTCTTTCTCTGCTGCAATAGTATTGGTGCACAAGAAGGATGGATCATGGCACATGTGTTCGAATTATAGGGAGCTCAATAAGCTCACTATTAACGATAAATTTCCCATTCCTGTTATTGATGAATAATTGGATGAATTACATGGAGAAATTTATATTACCAAGTTGGATCTTCGTTCTGGATATCTGTTTCGGGATATAATACCCTAAAGTTTTTTGGGTCAGCAACCTTCACAGATTAGGGGAATACCATTCAATAAGGACTCACTTAACCTATCTTCTATACTTAAAACTAGATATAACAAGTTGCAGAACTTACCTGAAAGTCCAACGTTTGATGTAGATCTCGCGGGGTGCAAACCCCCAGCAACCCTTCGTGCTTCGTAACCTGAAAATCAAGAAAGAACGAACATGAAACTATAGTTGTACAACATATAAAGTTCCTAGATGTCAGTGTAACTAATGTATAATATCATAAGAACAATATTAAACATTCAATTAATGATCATAACACATATATAAAGAGTTATAAACACGTGAATATTAGGAACAAGATGGTTCTTCTTATTATCAATGGCACGTACAGTAATAGAAATGTGGAGAGATCACCCGAATCCTTCCATGGCCTTCGAGCATACTGTCCTTTGGATCCGTCTAGCCCTTGCTTCACAATAATTCTTCCAAGATGTGTGCACACTAGATGTCATATAGGATGATGAGAATCTCAAGGAAACAAGGGTTTCCTGAATATATCTGGGAAGTGCAAGAGGAACGGGAATATCAGACTTGAAATAAGGCTCCAACAGAGTATAATATCTATAATTTTGTCTCTCCCTTAGCCCATGCACATGAGGGTCTTTTATACTCCCTCAAATTAGTTTCAGTAGTTGGAAACAGTTAGGCCACAGGCTGCGTTGGTTGAATTACAGGAATAACCATCAACCCTGCCTCAAAAATAGGGAATATTATATATTTTTTAATGATTAAAAGGGTATATGCAGATATCTATGAATGGAATCACGTATATACGCGGAACATTCAGGGAAAATTTGCATATGGGTTTTAAGATACTGTTTTTGGTGAAGATGTTCAAGTCTAAGGGGAAAGGGTGCCCAAGGCCAAAGTATCAATCATCAAGCATATGGAGGTGGAAAATGATGCTATAACAGATTCCCCCTAATATATGAGGTCAGAAGGCGTACATGATGGTTGAAATATATTATGTGCATAGAAAGAACCTTGTAAAGATGAGAGAGAAATTCACCATATTTCAGCCTACCAGAAAACCAATGAAAGAGATCAGAGAAATAACTCATGTTTGAGGTGGGTATATCCATGCTTAGTGAAAGAAAAGCATGTCTGCATATAAATCACAAAGTGGATCCAACATGTATACAAGTATAACAGAACTGTAAAGTACATAGTGAATCATCTGATCACTACCTGGAAGTACAAGTCAAAATCAAGTCCCAGTATCACATATAGAAGACTAATCAATGATGATGTAATAGATATTTGATCACACAAGTAAGAACTAAATCTCCAGGCACCAAATCATAAGGGGTGGAACACATGGTACAATCACGCAACTGGGGAGCCAACATATAAGATGTTGTTGTACTGAAACTACAACATATAAGGGTGGATGACATCAATGGCAGAAAAATGGATGAACTGTCAAAGTGAACCGAACCATGCTGATGCAAACCTGAGGTCTTCACTGATCACTATGGCACAATTCTACACAATGAGAATAAATGAGCTGAAGTCGACCATGCGAGAAATCGTTTGATTAATGGTCATTAATGTATACCTTTAACAAACGTGATACCACCCACCGATAATGATAATGAGTGTAAAGGTGCCCCAGTACAATCTAACAAGTGAGAATGAATGAGTTGAAGTCAAAAACTTGTAAGAATCCATCAATCAGGAGGAAATTATGTATCCTCACTGTTGACAGCGAAGAGTCTTCCATTGATGACTATAAACCCTAAGATATTGACAAAAAGACTCTATACCTTATTCCCAGATAAATGAGTCAGAGTTGATGGGAAAAGATCTGCTGGAAGGAAGGCATTAAGGCATCCCACATCAGTCCAGTGCAAGTGTAACTCGCAGGCCAAGATTTGGAAGGAATCAGACGAAGTAGAGTGAATGAACCAACCTGAAGTATGTTTCCGACATGCACAAGATGAAGCTAGCACATAGTAGAGACCCTCGAAATCAACCAATAATGAGAGTTTACAAAGAGGTGAGATATCCACTGATGGGGTCAAATGGAAATCAAGGTATTGCACAAATCTCAAGTGTGATAATGTATGCTGACGTCAAACACAAGAGAAACCACTCAGTCAAAGATCCATAATGATGATCAAATGTTGAGCACAAGGTCACCTATCAATGATGTAAATAGGGCCAAGGTGTGGTTCTAGGTTTTATCTTAGAGCAATATGTCGTATTCGATAAGAGAAAAACCCACCGGCAAGAATTCAATGGAGACCTTCTCAAACCAGCATGAGCAAAGGACCAAACATCTGATGTGATAGAACAAGATACTAACAAGAACGGGAAGGTCGACTAAAAAATAAGTCAAGGGACACCACAGAATGGCCGACTTAGGTTAAACTTCCCTTGAACAAAAGCAGGACTCATGTTTGACTATGGAAGAAAATGATAACTCTGTATAAGTTTGTTATGTAGGAGGAAAAAACAAACTCTCCATATGATTAGAAGAGATAACCAACCGGGGGAGAACTGACTTATGAAACAAGTTATGGCTTCTCCTAAGTCAAAACTAAAACCATCCCAAATGAAGGAAAGACATAGCTTTGTGTGATTTGTTCAAGGGCCACAAACTAATACTATAACTACCATCAAAATATGAAGTAATAATATCATGTTCCCTCTCTTTTTGATATATTTGATTTATTTATTTATTTTTCATATAGTAAGCCTAAAAAATAATAAAATAATGCTATAGTACAATGGATAGAACGAGTATCAGGAAACATATGCACTAGTTCATGGGATATGAACAATCCTATGCTCAATGCAAGGTGGCAGAAACTGGTAAGTGATACTCAAAGGAGCGTTCCATCCATGGGTAAAAAAGGGTGTCAAGTCGCGATAGCTAAATGATTGCATGGTTAACTTGTACAGAGAGTCATGGTCAAAATATGGCTTAAACATTGAGTCCAAATGAAGCCGACTGAAGGCCAAGATAAACAAGTAGCCAATATTCAATGCAGTGATACAACTCAACAACACCAGGGAGCCTCTAGGGTAATAGCAAGAAAAATCATAGTGAAGAAGAAGAAGAATGAAGCTTCAACGCATAAGTCATGGCAGGACTAAAGCTGACTCTCGAGCCTACATAAAGTGCAGCATGGGCAACAAGTGTTAGAAAGGAACTAACTAGGAAGCCCATGTAAAGGAAGGCTCTACCACCAAGTCATGATTTATAAATCGGTGAGTGAAATGGATTAATTACTCATGACATGATGGGATCGACCCTATGGAAAGTGATCAAAATGGAGGGTAGCATGTAGAATCCAACGGAACGTGGATTCCCTAACATATATGCCAGTTAAGATCATATACTTGCCATGATAGGTCAGCGGTCATGGATTCAAAAAGCTGGGAAAAATCTCAATTTCAGTAAAATGTACCTGAAAACATACCTTCCCCAACACTTACAAGCAACATGGTTATGTAGCTTAAGACAGATTTGAAAAATAAGCATAGTGAAATTAAGCAAAAAAATTTCAATTTTTGGGCATAAATACTCATTTTACCTCATATTTGGTTCATTGTTACTTTGCTGAAGTGGAGAAAGGAGCTCTGGAGAAAAACCCCTTTCCTCAAAACAGGAGAAATTAGCTGTCAAATTTCACTGGATCAGCTAGGTAAGCTCTAAATCCATCATTGCCATCAATTTCATTCATATATAGGATAAAAATTTTGATTTTTCACCATAGGAAATATTGTTTTTGATTGACCTTTCTGCACATATGCGGGTTCATGTGAATGAACCGTGTATGATACGTGACTGTACTCAAAGGAAGTCGCGTATACGCAGTCCGTGAATGTAAAAAATGAACCTAATGAAGAATTTAATGGATTATTTTAGGATGTCTATATCTTGGAGGTAACATGAGCATATTACCATTCACAATGAAGTGATGGAAGATCAAAATTTGCTCAATATCCTTCGAAATTGTGGTTTGCTCAAATTTTTCAAAATGCCCAATATGAAAATTAATGTCTGGTTGCTCCAAATGCTAGTGGATCACTGGGAACCAAAGGAATACTGCTTCATGATTGATCAAATTCCCATACGCATAGAAGTGGAAGACATTTACTTCATTACTAGACTCTCTCGATAAGGAGATCTAGTAGATTTACATGGAAATCCTGTGGGAGGGCTTACAGTGGATGATTATGTCCATGTTTATTGTGTAGAGGGGTCTCATAAAGTAGGGACTCAGATTGCAATCAAATATTTGTCAGAACTGCATATGAAAATTCTCCTCTTCACCATTGGCAGGGTAGCAGGGTCTGTATCCCTACACCAGGCTTCGAGGACACAGATGAGTATTGCAGCCGAATGCTTGATTCGCCTCTTTCACTGGTATACTGCACTACTGACTAACATGAAGAAATAGTTAACCTCTATCTGGAAAGAAAAAAAAAATCATTTCGAGTATGGTACTATCTTACTGACATTCTTCTTCGAGAGGATTCAAGGGCTTCGACCCAAAGTGATCTCATCCATCAACAACCCTAGAGATCCAAGAATAGCCCGATGGGCTAATCTGATGACGAGATTGGGGGGAAGTGAAGTTCCCTGAACCACTTAGGATGACGAGTTCTTCCAAAGGTGGGAGGAACAAGTTATCACTGTGGAGGATTATCCCTATGCTGGGATGGATTTTTTTGGTGATCTAGACTTAGTCCTTCCACCCAATGCAACATCGGGTGTAATCGATGAGACTGCAATTTTTTATTGTATGATTTTTTGATTGGTTTTTTCAATATATGCAACAATGAAAAGAAAAAATGTTTTTGATTGGACTCAAATGACTTACAAAATGATGTGATGACCATGATACAGATATGGGACCAGTGCGTCCTGAGGGATACCCAAGGCACAAACATCGCAGATGTTGAGATTGCAACAAGATGATGAGCTTAGTGGAAAGACGTCACCTTCACTAAGTGGGCCCGTAGGCTATTTTGGCGCAAAGTATATTTTTAGACTATGTCTATTTTTAGACATATGGATCATGTTCTATGAGTTGCAAGATGTTATTTGTGGATGGTTGGTCAATCTGGAAAAATAGATGGACTTCTATTTTTAGACATATTGGGCGGAATCTATTTTTAGATTGCCAATCTAAAAATAGATATGTCGAATATTATTAGCTCTTAATAATATTTGGAATATAAACATTATCTTATTCTCTTGGAGCACTTTAGTTAAGTGCACAGATGTGGCACAAGAGATGACAGAAGGAATTACACTATTCCTGAGGGTTAAGTGGAGCTATTGCATGGATACTTCAGTTAGAACTCATGTGAGAGAGTTTGGTGGAGTTGATTGAGGAAGTTAATGGAGTTGTGTTCAGTTTAACTAATCTAAATATAATTGAGCTAGTTGTATCTAGTTTAACTGATTGATACACTAGTGAGAGTGGTGTGAATTAATTAATAATTAATTCACTAATTATAAACTCATTAATCAACTAAAGAATACATCAGTTAACTTCAGTGCATGGGCAGTTTCAGTGGAGACTAGTGAAGAGATAGGTGAAAGAGCAGTGTGACTATCAGTTGTGACTATACAGTTGCATGTTTGCAACAACCAGTGATTGGAGAAGCCAATGAGGATTGCACAGTACAAGCCAAGTGGTTCGAAGTTATTTATGAGCCATTCTACAACATTGATTACGCAATAGAGGCTGGCTATCAGGTGGCAAAGATTGGAGCATGTGTTTTGCTAGATCTAGCTTGATTAGTGTGTAGCAATTTGAGGTTGTGCTGAGAGCTTGTGAGGAGCTCTGTACAATGATTTTTACATGATATCTATGACATATAATATACATATAGTTGGGGTTTTCAGCTTTAATATTTCCCATGAAATACTGTGTTCATATGTGTGATTGTTTATGGTTTTAATGTGCACATGCGATTGTTTTTATTTCCACAATTAATGATCAATGGTAGAAGAGATTTTGTATTGTGCATGAAGTTAAAATAGTGTGTGATTATGAGAATATCGGTGGATAACATATCAGTTATTCAAATTTCTACATGGTATCAAAGCGATATTGATCATTAGAGCAATTTAAAAACATTGAAGTAGTTGAGTTTTGTGCTGGTGGAATTCGAATTTGCAGTTGTGTTTTCTTGGTTTCGAAGTTGAGATGTCTTTCAACAGATTGCGATTGGAGTATGCCCTTGAGGGAAGCTCGAATTATATTACATGGAAGGACAGGATGGAAGCGGTGTTGGATGACAATGGGTTGAAGGAGTTCATAGATGCAAAAATTCCAAAACCTACTTCTAGCAATGTTGTCGCACTTGACGCATGGCAAAAGAAGATAGCAAAGTGTCGAAGGATTCTGTTGGAAGGTGTGAAGGATCACATAGTATCTAGAATTCATGGTAATGCTTCTCCATTCTTGATGTGGAAAGCTTTGAAATATTTATTTCAAAGCAAGAGCGACCAGAGGAAGTCGGCGCTCAAGGATAAACTCAGAAACATAAAAATGGAGAAAGGCGACAGTATGCCGAAGTACCTCACGAAGTTCATCCAATGCAGGTATGAGTTGGGAAGTGTGGGGGTGACTGTTGATGATGAGGACTTGGTGAGCTTGGCTCTCCTTGGGCTTCCGAAGAGTTGGCATTCCTATCAGGACTCTGTCAATGGTCGGGAGAAATTGCCAGGATGGGAGCGACTTTGGTCGGATCTTGTGCAAGAGGAGATAAGGTGAAGTACCAGGGAAAAATCTTCATCAAAGAACTCTGATGAATAAAATTACTCTTTGGCTGCCAAAGCAAAGAAGGGGAAGAGCAAGAAGCATGCTTCTCAATCCGGTGCGAAAGGCAAGAAGTAGGACATGTCCAAGGTGAAGTGCTTTCACTATCACCAACACGGACATTACGCCACTAGTTGTCCACAGAAGAAGAAAAATAAGCAGGCTAGTGGATTTGTAGCTGGAGAGGCCTTAGCCTCATAGTTTGAGCTATATTTTTAATTGATTGCATGCTTGGTCTCAAGTGTGATGGGTTCAGTGTGGTTTCTTGACAGTGGTGCATCTTTTCACATGACAGGAGATCGAGATTTGTTTACTGATCTGGATGAGAAAGATCTTGGAGTGCACATCGAGATGGGAGATGATGGTAGATACAGTGCGACCGGTATCGGTACCATTTCCTTTGAGAGGGAGTCTGGTAAACCCTTCGTATTGAAGGAAGTGATGCATGTTCCAGGATTGAAGAAGAATCTTATCTTTGTGGCAATGTTAGAAGACAAGGGATATGATGTTGTCTTTAGTGAGGGAAAGGCTTTCCTGCGCAGTAAGGCAACTGGTGAGACCCGAAGGATAGGGGTTCGAGTTAAGAACCTTTATCAATTGTAGGTAGATGGATGCGCAGCAATGGCAGGCAAGGCAGAAGGAGTGGTGAGCCGGGATGATGGCGAGTTGTGGCACCGGAGATTGGGCCACCTTCACCATGGAGCTTTGAAGATACTGCAGCAGATTTCTACTAGGCTTCCTAAAGGCACTCTTGCGCAGTCAGATCAGTGCAAGGGGTGTACCTTGGGAAAATTTGTGAAAGCCACCTTTCACGAGAAGGATAGTCGTGCCATGACGATCCTTGAGAGAATTCACACAGACGTGTGTGGACCTTTCTCAGTAGCTTTGACAGCAAAGCACAGGTACTATGTGATATTTGTTGATGATTTTTCTTGTAAGTGTTGGATCTTCTTCATGCAGAAGAAGAGCGAGACATACTCAAAGTTTTGTGAGTTCAAGGCACTAGTTGAGAAAGAATCGGGGAAGCAGGTGAAGGCTCTTAGGAGCGACAATGGTGGTGAATTCATCTCTGGAAAATTCAAGGACTTTTGCAGCGCAGAAGGAATTCGAAGAGAGCTCATAGCACCTCATAACCCACAGCAGAACGGGGTTGCTGAGCGGAAGAACAGAACAATCGTGGGTGTTGCACGGGCGATGTTGCATGATCAGGGCCTACCCATTCACTTGTGGGCGGAGGCATGCAATACTGCAGTATATGTGCAGAACCGTTGTCCTCACAAAATACTTGGCATGAGTACACCCGAGGAGGCTTATTCTGGTAAGAGGCCTGATATTTCCCATTTGAGGATTTTTGGTTCACCTGTTTACATTCATGTGACGAAGGATGCCAGGAAGAAGCTGGAGCCGACTGCAGAGGTTGGGATATTTTTGGGGTACACTAATACACCCCACAACTATCGTGTGTATTTTCCAGACAGTCGCAAGACTGTTGTGCGACGGGATATCAAATTTCATGAGGAGAAAGCCATGAAGTGTTCGCTTGAGAGGGAGCCACACTTGCATGTAGATGAGGAGCTATTAGTTCCTAAGGATGAGTCTCTGGATGTGGATCAGCCACAAGAGGAGGTTCATGGAGTGGAAGAGACCACTCATGCAACGCAAACCATCAGAGGGCAGAAGCGCACTACAGAAGCTGAGTGACTGGCTCAAGATGCAGAGAAGGTTGTAGGAGCACCTACGTCACAACGCAGATAGAGACAGTCACCTAATCGGTATACTGGATACATGGCTCTTATGAGCAAGTGTATCGTGACGGAGCCATCCTCTTTCGAGGAAGCTGTGGAGGATCCTGCATGGGTAGATGCCATGGTGGAAGAGTATGATTCGATTGTCAGAAACAGTGCATGGGAGATTGTCCCGAGGCCAGAGGGGAAATCAGTGGTGGGTTCGAGATGGATCTACAAAGTGAAGCAGGCAGCTGACGGGAGTGTGGAGAAGTACAAGGCAATATTTGTTGCCCGAGGCTTCTCACAGATAGAGGGGATCGATTATGAGGATACCTTTGCACCTGTCGCAAGGTATTCTTCCA
Organism: Pinus albicaulis; assembly: GCA_034641835.2. Classification (NCBI taxonomy): domain Eukaryota; kingdom Viridiplantae; phylum Streptophyta; class Pinopsida; order Pinales; family Pinaceae; genus Pinus; species Pinus albicaulis. The sequence continues at coordinate 426,400,133 of CM076584.1, read as the reverse complement.
TACGGACGATTCTTGCTCTCTCAGCGCAGATGGGGTGGCACATTCATCAGATGGATGTGAAGACTGCGTTCCTCAATGGGGTGATTGAGGAGGAGGTGTACATAGAGCAGCCCAAAGGTTTTGAGATCTTTAGTAGCGAGTCACATGTGTGCAGGCTCAAGAGAGCGTTGTATGGGTTGAAACAAGCACCTCGTGCTTGGTACACACGGATAGACAGTTATTTCACCAGACTTGGATTCTCTAAGAGTGAGGCGGATCCTAACCTATACCAGATTGTGGTGGAGGGTAAGTTGCTGATCATTGTACTTTATGTAGATGATTTGATTTTGACAGGTGATGAACTGTTGATACACTCATGCAAGGCTGATCTTGCAAAGGAGTTTGAGATGAAGAACTTGGGCCTCCTTCATTATTTCTAGGGATTGGAAATTTGGCAGCGCAGTGGTGGATTGTTTGTTTCTCAAGGCAAGTATGCTCGGGAGATATTGGAGAAGTTCAACATGCATGGCTGCAAGCCTGTTGATACTCCTCTTCCTGGTGGTTGGAGGAAGGAGGATGCTACTTCAGCAGAGGTAGTGGATGCCACTATTTATCGACAGTTGGTGGGGTCGCTTATGTATCTGGTCAATACATGACCCGACATATGCTATGTTGTTAACCAACTTTCACAAGCTATGGTTAAGCCTACCAAGCTCTACTGGAAGGCAGGCAAGCATGTATTGAGATATCTCAGAGGCACATCGGGATATGGATTGTGGTACAGACAGTCGGATGAGGTGAAGTCGTGTGGCTTCATGGATGCAGAATGGGCAGGGAGCCCAACAGACAGAAAGAGCACATCTGGAGGGATTTTTAGTATCGGGTCGACAACAGTTTCTTGGTACAGCAGGAAGCAGAGATCCGTGGCACTCAGTTCAGCAGAGGCCGAGTATATGGCAGCGAGTTTGGCTGCATGCGAGGCTATATGGATGAGGAAGATCCTGGTCAGGTTGTTCGGTTCACACTTAGATCCTACTGTGATATATTGTGATAATCAGAGTTGCATTAAACTCTCGGTTAATCCAGTATTTCATGATAGATATAAACACATTGACATCTGGTATCATCATATCAGAGATTGTGTGCAGCGGTATATTCCCACGGAGGATCAGGATGCTGATATCTTGACGAAGGCGCTCACCAGGAGAAAATTTGAACACCACAGAGGCAAGATAGGGGTGTCAGATAATCCTTATCTTGTTGAGAGGGAGTGTTGAGATTGCAACAAGATGATGAGCTTAGTGGAAAGGAGTCGCCTTCACTAAGTGGGCCCATAGGCTATTTTTGGCGCAAAGTCTATTTTTAGACTATATCTATTTTTAGACATATGGATCATTTTCTATGAGTTGCAGGATGCTATTTGTGGATGGTTGGTCAAGTCGGAAAAAATAGATGGACTTCTATTTTTAGACATACTGGGCGGAATCTATTTTTAGATTGCCGGTCTAAAAATAGATATGTCGAATATTATTAGCTCTTAATAATATTTGGACTATAAACATTATCTTATTCTCTTGGAGCACTTCAGTTAAGTGCACAGATGTGGCACAGGAGCTGACAGAAGGAATTACACTATTCTTGAGGGTTAAGTGGAGCTATTGCATGGATACTTCAGTTAAAACTCATGTGAGAGAGTTTGGTGGAGTTGATTGAGGAAGTTAATGGAGTTGTGTTTAGTTTAAATAATCTAAACATAGTTGAGCTAGTTGTATCTAGTCTAACTGATTTATACACTAGTGAGAGTGGTGTGAATTAATTAATAATTAATTCACTAATTATAAAATCATTAATCAACTAAAGAATACATCAGTTAACTTCAGTGCATGAGCAGTTTTAGTGGAGACCATTGAAGAGATAGGTGAAAGAGCAGTGTGACTATCATTTGTGACTATATAGTTGCATGTTTGCAACAACCAGTGATTGGAGAAGCCGATGAGTATTGCGCAGTACAAGCCAGGTGGTTAGAAGTTATTTATGAGCCATTCTACAGTAGTGATTACCCAATAGAGGCTGGCTATCAGGTGGCAGAGAATGGAGCATGTGTTTTTCTAGATCTAGCTTGATTAGTGTGTAGAAATTCGAGGTTGTGCTGAAAGCTTGTGAGGAGATTTGTACAATGATTGTTACATGATCTCTATGACATATAATATACAGATAGTTGGGGTTTTAAGCTTTAAGCTTTCCCATGAAATAATGTGTTCATATGTGTGATTTTTTATGGTTTTAATGTGCACATGCGATTGTTTTTATTTCTGCAATTAATGATCAATGGTAGAAGAGATTATGTATTGTGCATGAAGTTAAAATAATGTGTGATTAGGAGAATCTTAGTGGATAACATATCAGTTATTTAAATTTCTACAGTAGAGGCGAAGCAGATGCTAAATACCCTGGTAGAACCCTACATGTCGTTCAGACAAACTTGGAGAGTTTAACTTGAAAAGTGCCTATGTCTGTAGTAGAAGACCTACCAGAGGCTATCCATAGATGGGTAGTCGGGGTATCGCAAGACTGGGTGCGGTTATTCCGTCATGTGGCTACTGCTATCGTGTTCTATAGGAACACGAATGTTGGGCAGGTAACATAGATTTTACTAGATGACTATACTATATTTTTGATACTGAACATGATCGGGCATAAGCCCTAATTTTGTAGGACATATGGGTCCAAATTTTTGTATAGATTTTTGAACATTCAGATGGTATATATATACAACGATTTATATGATGCGATGAAACAAATGTATGAAAATGTATGATGAATTTGATTATTTGAATAAAGTATTGAATGATGAATATGCCAATCAATTGCTTGATTAGCCAATGAGTCTGCCATCCAATTTTCAGCTTGAGGAATATGAATAAATGTTATAAATTGAAATGATATTTGTAACAAACATACCCTAAAAAAAAATCGGAGCAAAAATAGATCCCGAACCCGATATGTATTCTTCAACTATGACACCACCAGCTGGGACTCCAAGAAAAAAACTACTAATGAATCAACACCCAAAGATATTGCTTCCGAGAGTAGATAAATTACTGCAGTGTATTATGCTACATTTTTTGAAGTAGGATCAATGTAGACCCCTCTTGAAACTAACAGCTGACCAAATGGATAATGAAGTACCGAAGCCGTGAAAGCTAAGTTTCGGGTATGTCTACTAGCACCATCGGTGAAACCAAAATGACTCATGACATCCAACACAACCTTCCAAAGCAGATCAAAAACATCAACATCACATCATAGACCAAAACCTAAGATACATACAAAAACAAAAACAAAAACATATACAAAAAGCAAGATGCCAGACCGAGGCCTAGGCATAATAATTTTTTAGATAGAGCCCATTTCTGGGCTCTGCAAACTCATTTCCCTCAAAATAAACCAATGTATAAGCTCCTTTTTTGAAGACCTTCTTAATGATGAAGGGGTCATACCACATAGACTTAAACTTACCTTCCCCTAGGGCATCCTTCTCCTGGGCATAAAACAAGACAAGCTCTCCTTCAGAGAAAACCCTAGGTTTGACCGCTTTATCGTACTAAACTTTTACCCGCTTCTTATGTGCCTTGTTCATTGTGGCAGCATCTCGACGTTGCTTATCGAGATGTTCTAGATGAAGGAGGTGTTCTTCGAGACTATAGGTGTCAGGAAGAAGCTCTACAACTAACTTAAGAGAAGGAATTTCACTCTCAATGGGAAATATGGATTCCAACCCATAAGTTAGTTGAAACAGAGTAAAACTAGTTGTAGTTTTCACTGACATCTAGTATGCCCAAAATGCAGGATACAACATAATGTGCCAGTTGGATTGAGATTTATCAATTGTCCTTTGAATAATTGTCTTCAAGGATTTGTTCATGGCTTCCACTTGCCAATTTCCCTGAGGATAATATGGAGATGAATGCTCCTGCCAGAAACCTAATTTTAGAGCCATTTCAGCCATCATGTTGTTCTGAAAGTGACTACCATGATCAGTGACAATCTCTTTGGGAATACCAAAATGAGAAATGACCTGATTCAAGAGAAAAAGGGTTGTTGTCTCACCGTCATTCCCAAAAGTGGGCATAGCCTCGACCCACTTCGCAAAGTAGTCTACTGCTACAATAATGTACTTCTGACCTTTAGCTGAAGGCAGGTTATAAGTAGTATAATCAATACCCCACTTTGTAAAGGGATCGATAGTGAAAACAGGGAAGAGTGGAGCTGGATGACCACACATCTTTCGAGTATATACTTGACACAGATGACACTGTTTGACTGAATCCATGAAATCTTTGAAAATTTAAGGCCAAAAGTATCTGACACACAAGATTTTTGGGTTGTAGCAAGCCCAGATAAATGACCACCACAAGCTCCACTATGGCAATCATTCAATACAACCTCAGCTTCTTCGAGAGTTAAGCATTTCTAAGGATCGAATCGACCCCGTGACGGTATAAAGTGTCACAAATGATTAAGTAATTTTTAGCTAAGTGATGTAACTTACGGTGCTCAACTTTCAAAAAATTCAAGGGAAACTTCACAGTCTGAAGATATACTATGAGATCCCTATACCAAGGATCCTGTGAAGAAATGAGAAAAAGACGTTCATCCGGAAAGGATTCATCATAAACTATCTCCTCTCCACAAGGCAACCCAGAAATTAATTCTGCAAAAACTAATGATTTCTTAGACTTGGAAGACATAAACTCATGATGAAATTCCTACAAAATCATAATCCATCTATTGTATTTTCCCCCAATCACTTGCCTGCTGAGAACAAACTGAAATGGATGGACTGCTGACAAAACATAAGTTTTTTGAAGGAGAATATAATTTTTGAGCTGTTGTACAGCATGAACAACTACTAAAGCAAGCTTCTCTATCGGATAATACCAGAGTCAGGTCCTACCAAGCCTCTACTAAGGTAGTATATAACATGCTTTGAAAGAGCATCACCCTCTTGAACCAGAACCATACCAATAGTAGATTCTACTCCTGCGAGATACAAGAGAAAATCCCTGCTATAATCAGGTGGACTCAGTATAGGAGCCGAGGTCAATGCTTTTTTCAAAGCATCGAATGAGCATTGAGCAAAGTCATCCCACAAAAATTGGACTCCATTCTTTAATAATCTCATAAATCCTTTTGTAATCTCGACATAATTTACGATAAATCTCCGCAGAAAATTAGATTTTCCTTGTAGACTTTGAAGTTGACAAATAGATGATGGGGGAGGCAGTAAAAGTATTGCCTCAACCTTGAAGGGATCTACCCGAATCCCTTTTGTAGACATAATAAATCCCAACAATCGACCAGATGTGACCATGAAAACACACTTATTTGGATTCAACCTGATCTTGTAAAATCGACATCTTTCAAATACTTGATGGAGGTGATAAGGATGATCGATTCTCTTGTGAGAACGAGAAGCTAAATCATCCAAGTATGCCTCTATAATATGTTTGATGTCGTGGAAGGCATATGACATGGCCCGCTGAAAAGTAGCTCCAACATTTTTAAGGCCAAAAGGAATCTTCTTGTAAGAAAAGGTACCCCAGGGACAAATAAATGCAGTCTTATGCTGATCTTTAGGACGGATAATAATTTGATTATATCTAGAAAAATTGTCCATGAAGGAGAAAATCTCATTGCCCGCACACTCATCGATAATCTCATCTATGAAAGGTGTGGGGTAATTATATTTAGGACATGCTTTATTTAGGTCTCTGAAATCAATGCAAAATCAAATTGTTCCTTGTTTCTTGTCCACCGGGACTGGATTCAAAACCCACTTTGTCAAAGGAACAGGGAAAATGAATCCCACCTTGAGTAGCTTCTCTACCCCGGCTTTGATAGTTGCTGCCTTCCTAGGGTTGACTAGACGAAGATTTTTCCTGACAGTCTTAGTATTTTCGTATAACTTGATCTCATGATGGACAATATATGGATATATACCAGGCATTTCCTCATAATATGAAGCGAACACATCCCTAAACTCTCGAAATAGATCGATGTATATTTGAACCTCTTCAGGGGAAAATTCAGCTCCGATGAAAACATTCTTGATAATGTTGGGATCTCTGTAAATGTTCACCAGGATAGTCGGAGAAATCATAGCAATGTTTTCTTAAGCAAAAACCTGTGTTTGTGCTAAAGGGTTCAGGACTAGGTGAACATGACTAGAAGACTGAGGACTAGTAAAAATCGATTCAACTTTGCTCAAATCTAGTAAAAAGTAAGACCGATGATGCAAATTATCCCACGGTCTGTCTATACTAGTCATAGCTTCCAAGATAGCCTCTTCAGAGGGAAGAGTGCTATCAAGGAAATCATGGGCAGAAGAAGAAATAAGAGTCCAAGTCAGGGCCACATCTCCATCCAATTCCTCTGATGAAAGAGAAATTGGAGTGGATTATGCAGAGTCAACAATAGATTTGTAAGAAATCTCAGCTGCAGACATAGGAAATACCATTCCACCGACTTGACCTTCCGCTAATGTGGAGGTAGGGGAAGGTAAGGTCCAAGGGTCCGAAAATTAATGAGTTCTAAAGAAATCTCTTCAAATAGGAGCCTTGGAGGATGAAATTGCATTTATATGAATGGAAGGAGGCAGAAGATCAAAATCACCCATCAAAGAAGAATACATTCCAACCCCTAGATTCTCAACAGGCGGTTTGATATTATCCACTAAAGGAATAGTTGAGTCAGTAGAAGCATTTGGGTCTATAGGAGAACAATCTAGTTTTTTAACTGTGACAATCCTCCCTTCATGAGGGAAATAAATAATGCGAAATAATGATGACGTAATGGCATCCATATCATAAATCCAGTTCTGCCCCAATAGAAGGTTATAGTCCAAGCTTGCATCAACTATCTCAACCTCGATGTTAATAGTTTTTCCCCCAACACAGATGGGCAAAGCCGGGACAATGCCATGCGGCCTGTGAGAATGACCATCAAACACAGTCAGAAGAGTGGCTGAAGGAACAACTGCAGGAGATCTGATTCCCTTCCAGCATGCGAGAGACATCACACACGTGGAAGCACCCTCATCGATGACCATTCGAAATATATTGAATTTTTGATACAACAATCTAATATGAAAAGCCATATGATGAGGGAGTCTCTTTTTAAAATTAGACATATCAAATGTAATCATAAGAGAGTTCTTCGGATCAACAACCCCAATAGCAGTGAGGGGAGCACTTCACTGAGATGGACAAGACTGGAGCACCTCGAGAGCAGACATGGCACAAGGACTCTGCGCCAGATCTTCTACAACAGAGTAGTTCTGGGCAGCCTTGGCATTTGGATTAATCGTCGTATGCTTTTTAGATGCCTTTGGCATCTGAGGTATAGGCTCAACAGTGGGCCTCGTAATATGAAGTGGCTCAGTACTATCAGGGAAACCCTTAGCTTTCGAAGACTCGGCTTCACCATAAACACGAGATCTCGTAGCGATATCTGCATGAGCACTCATCATATATATGTTTGATGTGTTTTCCCCTTCCTAGGTTCCCCTAGAGGAAGCCCCAGTATTTTTATTCGTGCCAACAACTAATTGTTGCCCTTGGGGAAAAGGGTTTGTTAACACAACCTGGGAACTGGAAGAGCCCTGTTGAGCTAACAAGCGCTATGCATCCTGAATTTTAGGGCAAAGGTGAGTAATTTGGTCTCCAGTACATAACTTGCATGGAAACTTGACTTTCGTTTTATCCTTTTCACCCTCACCAACATGTTTGTTGGATTTATTTTCATTCCCCTTTCCATATTTGCCCTTATTTTTATTATTTCGTCCTTTCTTCTTCGCTTTGGTTTGTTGATTTCCTTTGGGGTTAGAAGTCTGGACAACATTTATTGACAAAGAATGGGAAGGAGTTGATACCGAAGGCACAACCAAACTAGAAGAAGCAGATTGTATGGACAATTGCTGCAATTGACTAAGCAAGTTAGCTGCACTGCTATCGACTGAACCAATAAGTCCATCACCATGAGGACCAGGTTTAGTTTTTGACAAGTCCAATTTGGAGAGGAGCATCAGGAAAATTTTTATTGAGGGCTCTAGACTGAGAATGAATCAGTTCTAATTTCTAAGCCCTAAAAATAGCCTGCTCCTCGGAAAATACCCCTGATAGGGATACGTCCTTAGAAATATCTGGCTACAAGGATTTCAAAAGCCATTTCAAAAGGAATTCATTAGGAATATAGGCTTTAACGAGCCTCTTCCTTCTTCGCCATTCCTGAATATGATTATAAATGTGAGTTGCCTTGTCCTACTTAAAATTAGCCAGGAGTTCAGTCCCAGCATCATATCAGACAGGCAACTAAAAATGATTTATAAACATGGTAGCCATATCTCGAAAAGTGGTGAAACTTCCCCCATTTAACTCAATATACCACTTGGTTGCATTTCCAGTTAAGGTGTGTTGAAATAACCTCAACCTAATCGAATTGTCAATCAGGGAGTTTGATGAACACCATAAATAGAAAGTGGTGATGTGATCCGTCGGATCCCCCCCATTCTTCCCTTAAAACTTTGGGATGTATGAAGGTAGTTTTGGGGGGAACCGAGGCCACCTTGGACTATATCGGATAGGATCGTTAGTCAATTTCGACAAATCTGGAAAGTTTAATGTTTCCAGAAATGGTAATTGAGGAGGAGCTTGGGAATTCCATCCCCCATAGGATGGATTCCCCACATTCTAAAAATAATAACCTGGGTTTGATGAGGCACCAGGTTTCCAGGTAGAGTTTGTAGAAAATTTTGGGCCATAGGAAAATCCTTGTGACCCAGCATTCAGAGAAGGACCCCCTGCCAACATGGAGTTACTATAAACCAGACCATTTCCCCCCACTAAGGTAGTGAATGAAGAAGAAACCCCCTAATAGGGGTTCCATGCATTTGAAAAAGGAGAAAAATCTTAATAAGCACTCGATGAAGGGAAAGGAATATTCCCTTGATGAACAACGAGAAACTGATTCCCTGCTCCCGATGCTGTGAAAATAGGGTTCCAACCTGTAAAGGTAGTAGAACTTTGACCTCTAGACCATGGATTGAAACTTTGAGTCTGGGAAGTGAAAGGAAAATATCCTAAAGAAGGGGTCAGATTAGGGATGTACCCACTTCCAAAGGGGAACCCTTCAAAAGAAGATGATCCACTAGCCATACAGGATATGGGTTCAGATGCAGCTACAACAGCAGAAAAGGAAAAAGAAGGAATCCCACTGGTCAGCATTCCGAAACAAAAGGGACTAGATTAAGAAGCATGCACTTGGGTGTGACCAGAGTCAAACACAATAGTACTAGCAACAATTGAAGATATAGCAATAATTCCTCCTCCTTCAACTAAAGAAGGAGTCTGAATACTTGCAGCATTGACAGCCGCAGTTGTGTTCCTAGTCGTGGCCATCGAAAGGTGAGAATATGATGGATAATGACTCTCTGGTCTCTGAGACTCAGGTCCGATGTACTCGATGATAAACGGATAACTGGAAGGAAGAGGAGATGGAAGAGACTCAGTAGGCTAAGGGACTTCCTCTACTTCTACTTCTTCTGCTAGAAATAAAACTCTCGAGATGAGTGAAGCACTCCTCTTGGCACTGACACCAACACCAGAACCAACTACAAAAACAACTATCCCTAACGGAGGATCTCTCTCTACTCCGTCTGAACACACCGAGTGAAAATCACCCACCAAATTACTCCTATGCCTTCTTGAAGAAGGCTCGGCACTTGCGGGAGACAACCCATGGAGCCTCCTTGATTGACGAGGCGATTGGTCAGCCACTTTAAGAGATTTATTAGACTCAAAAAATATATGAGCTAAGAAATCTAGGAGCGAAGAGCACACTTTACAAAGTCCCTAAGATACAACTAAACAAGCAGCTCTCAGGTATTTCCGCTCCGGGTGATGAGGACCGTACACCAAAATACAAGAAAGTGAAGAATAGGACCTCCCAAAAGTAGTTTGGGGTAATTACGACCTATGCCTACTAACGAAGGTGACATAAACAGTTACGCTGACCTCGTAACAACAAACTTTTCCAGTGCAAGTACCCAAGCTTCCCAAAGGCACCCTCCAGAAGAACTGATGGAAGTGAAGCAGCGTCTGCCTAAGGTACCACAGGTATTCCCCCCCAAAGTCACCTGTGTGGTCCCTAGGATAGGAAAATATGGGCACCAATCCATATCGGTAGCCGAGCATAATGGTCTTAGGTCAATATTCAACAAATAGGAGAGGGGGTATCTATCTTCTCTGCCTGCACCTTCCCTCGTGCTTGACTCTCTAGAGGAGAGATTTCCCGGTCCACTTAATGGTGTTCGATTTCACTCATTAATAAAATTCTATATTTCAAAATTTGAGTGGCCTTGGAGATTTAACTCTCCACTCACCTAATCCAAGGCCCTACAACCTAGCTAGTTGGTGTATGACAATAATACAAAAAATTGCTAGTTGTTTTTAATTATATCGCTTATTTTAGTTGGCTGTTATTTTATGTCAAGGGCATGTGGAAATTAAATTGATGGTGTTTGTATGACACAGAAAGAAACCAATGAAAACCAAACTACATGCAAATTCACTGATTTCCTTTCGATGAAGAGTGATTTCTGTTGGGTATACGACCAAAGACTACACTTTATTTTCTTTTCAGATGCTCATAATTCACACTGAAAACTACCAATGACATGAAAATCCTAAGATGCTAAATCTAAAAATAAAAGAGAAGTCTCTCAAGGTTCAATCACTTTTTGGCAGTCAACAGAGCTAGTTTCGAATCAGAACTCCTATGTATAAAAAATGCCCAAAACATACTTGATACGAGAGAAAGAAATCCAAAGAAGACTCCCTTCCTAACCAAGTCAAGAACCGAAGATTAGACACTCAACGAATCTTCAAAAGATGAAAATAAACTGTTAGACAAAATGAAAAAAAAAAGCAACAGAAAAAAAAAAAAGAAAAAAAAAAGAAAAGGTTTTTTGGGCTTTTGAGTTTACAGGGAAAAGAGATTTCAAAAAATACCAATGGAACTATCCAGTAACTGAGTCAAGAAAACTTGAATTTCAAGCAAAAGCCTCAACAAAATTCCCAAAGCCAACCATGCCACTCTTGCAGCGGGACTTTGTATGAGCAAAAGGAAGACAAGAAACTCAATAAATCAATTCAGCACAACAGTATAAACTTGCAATGAATAAAATATTCAAAGAATCAATAAGAGACCCAAATTTTTTTTCAACAAAAGCAGTCTTTGAAATCAAGAAAACCAAACACACCAAAGAGGCGGAAATGAGAATGCGAAGCAACTCATAAGGTTAGGAAAGAGTAAATGAGTAGAAGCTCTCTATCCCGAATACTCAGAACAACCAAGAATCTTCAGGAAAAAAACCTTGGTGCTCAAGCCAGAATTGACAACACAATAAACAAAGACTTCACCAAATGAGTGGGTCTTCACACAAATAAGAGAAAAATAGACATAAAACCACTTTAGACACAGTCCAGAGACTTCAAAGACACTGCAGAAATAGGTCACCACAGGAAGACAAGGCCAACAAAGCTTAAAACCAAAAATTTCAAATTTCACCCAAGAATACGTGATTTTGCAGTTTAGCAACAAGCGTGTATATGCGACTGTGTCAAAGGAAACTTGCATATACGTGGGTCCCTTTGCAAAAAACAATGTATATACACGACTGTGCAAAAAAAAAACTGCATATGGAAAGGTAAATAAAGAAAAACAAAAAGGGTCAAGCCTGATCAGGAGACCAAGTCTTCAGTTTGACTGGAAAAAGATTTACTGAACTGGAAAAAATGATAAAAATTATTGGGAACCTTCAAGACAAATGAAACAACCCAAACAGGAAATCACAAAAATGTGATCCCAAGTGGAGTTTCCATTTATGTTTCGGGATATAATACCCTAAAGGTTTTTGGGTCGGCAACCTTCACAGATCAGAGGCATACCATTCAAGAAGGACTCACTTAACCTATCTTCTATACTGAAAACTAGATATAACAAGTTGCGGAACTTACCCGAAAGTCCAACGTTTGATGTGGATCCTGTGGGGTGCAAACCCCCAGCAACCCTTCATGCTTCGTAACCTGAAAATCAAGAAAGAAAGAACATGAAACTCTATTTGTACAACATATATAGTTCCTAGATGTCAGTGTAACTCATGTATAATATCATAAGAACAATATTAAACATTCAATTAATGATCGTTACAAATATATAAAGAGATATAAACACATGAATATCAGGAACAAGATGGTTCTTCTTATTATCAATGGCACGTACAGTAATAGAAATGTGGAGAGATGACCTGAATCCTTCCATGGCCTTCAAGCATACCATCCTCTAGATCCATCTAGCCCTTGCCTCACAAAAATTCTTCCAAGATGTGTGCACACTAGATGTCATATAGGATGATGAGCATCTCAAGGAAACAAGGGTTTCCTGAATATATATGGGAAGTGCAGGAGGCACGGGAATATCAAACTTGAAATAAGGCTCCAATAGTGTATAATATCTATAATTTTCCCTCTCCCTTACGCCATGCAAATGAGGGTCTTTTATACTCCCCCAAATTAGTTTTGGTAGTTGGAAACGGTTAGGCCACGAGCTGGGGTGGTTGAATTACGGGAATAACCATCAACCCTGCCTTGAAAATAGGGAATATTATATATTTTTTAATGATTAAAAGGGTATACATGGATATCTATTAATGGAATCACGTATATTCGCGGAAAATTCTGGGCAAAGTCGCATATGGGTTTTAAGATACTATTTTTTGTGAAGATGTTCAAGTCTGAGGGGAAATGGTGCCCAAGGCCAAAGTATCAATTATCAAGCATATGGAGGTGGAAAATGATGCTATAAAAATATCATCAAATTACAACGAAGACTAAAGATATTGCGAAAACAACATTTCAAACTCATGAGGGTCATTATGAATTTTTGGTCATGCCTTTTGGCCTTACCAATGCATCTTCTACATTTCAAGGGTTGATTGATTCCATTTTTAAACCCTTCCTTGAAGATTTGACTTAGTATTTTTTGATGATATACTAATCTACAACAGGTTTTGGAAGGACCATGTTCAACATGTTGACAGGTTGCTCAAAATATTAGAGGAGAAACAACTATACACAAAAACCTCCAAATGTTTCTTTGGAGTTCAAGAGGTGGAATTTCTGGGTCATATTGTATTTCAGGATGGTGTTAAGGTAGACCCTAACAAAATTAAAGCCATCAAGGAACGAAAAGTCCCCACAACCATAAAGCAGTTGTGAGGATTTCTCGGGTTAACATGGTATTATCACAATTTTGTTAATAATTATGGGAGAATAACAACACTTCTAACAACATTATTTAAAAAATATGCATTTTCATGGACTCTTGAAGCAACTAAGGCCTTTTAATATCTTAAAGAGGCAATGTGCCTAACACTGGTCTTAGCTACGTCGGACTTCATAAAAACCATTATTGTCGAATGTGATGCCTCATAAAATGGAATTGGTGTTGTTTTAATGAAAGAAGGAAGAACCATTTCTTTTTAAAGGCATCCAATCAAAGGAAGGTATTTATATAAAGCTATTTATGAGAAGGAAATGTTGGAAATACTACATGCACTATAGAAATGTGGACCTTACCTAATGGGAAGACACTTCAAGGTAAAAACTAATCACAATAGTCTTAAATACTTTTTGGAACAAAGAATATCTTCAGAAGATCAACAAAAAATGAGTCACAAAGATGTTGGGTTATGACTTTGAAATCATCTGCAAAAAAGGGAAGATAAATGTTGTTGTAGATGCACTCTCAATAAAGGATGAGGAGGTGGAAGCATTGCTTTGTGTCATTTCTATTATCCAACTAGATTGGATAAATGAATCAAGGGAGGAATGGAAGAATGATGAAGAAGTGTGGACACATTCAAAAGTTGCAGCAAGATCCTAGTACATCTGATACATTTAGTTGGAAAAATGATTCCTTATGGTACAAATATCACTTATATCTTTGTAAGAATTCCCAACTAAAATAAAATACTCTTTTTGAATTGCACACCTCTCCCATAGGAGGACACTCATGAGTTTCAAAAACTTACCATGGGGTGAAAAATAATTTTTTTTGGGATGGCCTTAAATCTGATATTCAAAATTTTTTGGCAGAATGTTTGGTTTGCCAGCAAAATAAAGTTGAGACAATTAAGACCTCGGGTCTGCTACAACCTTTACCCATTCAAATTCAATGTTGGGAGGAAGTTTCAATGGATTTTATCACAAGTTTACCTAATTCCGAAGGAAAGAGTGTCATCATGGTGGTAGTTGATATGCTTGCAAAGTATGTATACTTTTGTGCATTATCTCATCCATTTAATGTAGGTATAGTTGCTACTACATTTATGGAAACAATTAAAAAGCTACATGGAAACCCAAAGATTATTGTAAGTGACATAGATCCCATTTTCACTGGAATTTTTGGATGGAATAAATGTTTGGAAGGATATCTTCATTGTTTTGTATCAGATAAACATGCACAATGGGTCAAGTGGTTACCTCTGTCTAAATGGTGGTATAACACTTCCTTCCATATTGCGGAAAAAATGACCCCATTTATGGCACTTTATGGATATCATCCATTGTCCATCACATCATATTTATGAGAAAATTTTAAGGTTCAAGTAGTGGAAGATCACATCGGGCATCAACAACAAGTTCTCCAACTCTTAAAAGATAACCTAAATTTGGCACAAAATAGAATGAAACAACAGGAAGATCAACATCGTAGTAAGAGAAGTTTTGATGTAGGAGACTAGGTATTTTGATGGTTACAACCATACAAACAAATGTCCCTCAAGCAAGATAAGAAGGATAATAAATTATCACCAAAGTAATATGGTCCTGACACGGTGTTGCAAAATTTTGGTACTATGGCATAAAAATTGGAGCTTCCTGCTTCTTCTTGAGTGCACTCAATTTTCCATGTTTCGAGCTTAAAGAACGTTATAGGTGACAAAATTCCAGTTCAAACAATATTTCCAGAACTTGATGAGGAAGGAAAAATCATAGTGTTACCTGAAGCAGTCATGGAAACAAGAACTTGACAGCTATGAAATCGATCAATTTTAGAGTATATCATCAAGTGTAATAACTTACCCACTGAAGATTCCACAGGGAGGATGAGAATTTTATACAAAAGAATCTAGAGATACTCAAGCATTGAGGACAACAATTTTTTGAAGGAGAGGGGCATGTTAGTTCCCTATATTACTAGTGTAGTCCCTTATTAGTGTAGTCCCCATATTGTTATTATTGTACCCCTGTAGTCCCCATATTGTTATTATTGTGCTCCATAAAACCCCACTATTGTTATTGTTGTGCCCTTACATTATTATTGTTAGGTCGGCTAGGATTATATTGTGACCCCATGGACTCCTATATATATAAATGAGGTTTTTTGATTTGAATCATACAAGAACTATTCATTTATGTAATTTAAAGGAGGTTTCCCCCTCAAAGAGGCTTATTTATAAGTCGTTGATGTCTCTTTTCTTCTATTTTGTGAGTTGGTTTCATAACAAAAGTATAGTTGAACCATGTTGCAGTGGTGAGCTCATATGAGACAAATTTACAAGATCGGATCTTATAGGAAGGATATTAGGATGACAGGTATAAGGAGATTATGCACAAGTTACACCAGGGTACAGGTAATCAGAATATGGATTACCATATTACAACATATGCCTTGGTAATATTTAGGGATATGATCTATGTGTTGGATGATAGTGAACTCAATAAGCGTATCTTGAGGGAGTTTCATGTAAAACCATATTCATGTCACCCAGGATATCAAAATATGTTGACAACAGTGAAGTAGTTATACTACTAGTTTAATTGGAAGAAGGAAGTGGTAAATTTTGTGGGAGATTTTTGGACTGTCAGTAGGTCAAAGTAGAGTGTAAGAATCCAAGTGGGTTTCTTTAGCCTATTCTGATTCCAGAATGGAAATTGGTGGTCATTTCCATGGATTTAATTACAGGTCTTTCGAGGAAAATGAAACAACATGATTATATCATGGTTGTGGTAGAAAAGTTGAGCAAGGTAGCTCACTTCATTTCAGCGAAGACTACTTATTTAGCCAATGAGGTAGAATGGGTATTCATCTAGGAGATTTTGAGATTTCATGGTGTTCCAAAGAAGATCTTGTCATACAGGGATGCCAAGTTCACTTCCAAGTTTTGGAACGAGTTGTTTGTAGTATTGGAGACAAAGTTGGTCTTCAACACAACTTTTCATCCACAGATAGATGGTCAGATAGAGAGGGTCAACAAGATACTGGAGGATATGTTGAGGATGTATGCCATGTATCAATAGAGGAGATGGGAGGAGTACATTCCATTGGTCAAGTTTGATTACAATAATGGTTATTAGAAGTCACGGAGGATGAGTACATTTGAGGCATTGTACGGGTAAATTTGTAACAGTCCTATCAATTGGAGTGATCCATTGAACATGGTACTTATTGGACCGATATTTTGGTAGAAATGGAACAATAAATGAAGGTTATAAATGAGAATCTAAAGAAAACACAAGATAGGTATAAAATTATGAGTACCAAAATAGGGCATTTAAGGAGTTTCAAGTTAGGGAGCATGTGTATTTTTACATCAATCCCAAGAAGACCTCGTTGAGGATAAAATCATGTGCCAAGTTGGCACCATAGTGTTGTGGGCCTTTTGAGATCCTTGAGAGGATTGGACCAGTGACCTACAAACTTTCACTGCCTCTGACAGTGAAAGTACATGATGTTTCTAATTTTTTATTACTTAAATTAATATATGTAAAGGATGTTGATCATGTTATTGGTTTCTCTATATTGTAGGTGGAGCAAGAAGGATAATTCCAGCTAGAACCTTAATGCATATAGTATCAAAAACATCTCGTGCTTCGGAACATAGCACTTGAGCAGGTTAAAGTGCAGTGGAAGAAGTTTAGGCCCATTGAAGCTACATGGGAGATGGTTGATCATATGCGGGCTATGTATCCTTCATTGTTTGCGCTGAAGGAAAAATATTTTGGTATTTGTACATATTTATGTATGGTTTTTATTGTGAATACCACAATGAGCTAAGTTATAAATCTCCAATAAGCAGTATGGTTGTCTTGTTTTCATGTTTTACATGATGGTTTTTATTTTGCGCAGTATGTTATTTTAAATTCTCTAATGCATTGGGTTATAAATCTCCATAGGTAGTATGTTTTTTTATTTTCAGCAGTTTTGTTGGGTATATGTGTGGTTTCACACCGAGGATGGTGTTCTTCTAAGGGGAAGGTGTATGTAACATCCCCAGGTCAAAATTTCATGTAATAAAAGTTAATAAAGGTAAAATAAGACCACTAGAAAGGGACACTTATTCCAAGCTAAATTTTGGGAAACATATCCTAGTGTGAATCACTTTATTTGTTTATGACTAAGGGAAATTGGAAAAGGAAATGGATAAGGCTTTGGAAAGGAAAAAAAAAAAATTAGCACTTTATTTATGAAAATAAGGGAAATTAGGAGAAAAGGAAGGTGAAAGGTCGCAGGTTGCATGTGAGGAGGAAAATGAAGGAAAATAATGGAAAACTGAATAAATTAGAGGCCTCATCAATAAAAAGAGCATATAGAATCAATTGGTAGCCTTTTTCAGTTCAATTTTAGAATTAGTCTCGGAGAGGAGAAAGAAGAAAAGAAAGCAAAGGAAGGACAAGAAAAGGATAGGAAAAGAAAAGGAAAGGAAAGGAAAGGAAAAGAAAAGGAAATGAAAGGAAAAGGAAATAAGGGCAAGGAAAGAAAAGGAAGGAAAGGATCAAGCAACTTCAACAAGAATACTTGCAGGTAACATGTTGCATGTATGATTTACTAGCTGGTTTTGACATGCATGGTATGTGCAAGTCGGTATTTGATTCTTTTGCTATCATTGGCATGAATTTTGTCAGGTTTCAACAATGGATTTTAGCCTAGACTTTCCATTTCTAGATAGCCATGGTATGATGGGATTGTTCTTGGTTTTGAGCTTTGTATTCTAGAAATATTTTGGATCTGGGTGAGGTGTTCTTAGGAAAATTCCCAAAGGCCTATGAATCCCTTGATGGCTAATGGCGGGATACATGGTAAATCCTGAGGGTGGAGAGGGGAAAATTCCTCAATTTATTGGTGAATAAATTTTGAGGCATCTAAGCTCAGTTTGATTTTGTGATCTCGACACCGGTTTGGTTGAGATCATGGTATGGAGAGGGTGGAGGTGGTTTAACCTCTAGATTCACTTGGATTCCTTTGGATTGGTTTATCCCATTAAATTCAAAATTCATGCTTGGAATATGGCACAAGGGTGATTGGTTGAAAGAAAGAAATGGTTCAACCAATATTTGGATGGGTGTAACATGGAACAACTATACTCGACTGATATTTTCCTATGTTAAACAAAAGCTAAGTTTTTTTTTCTTTTGATAACAAAATGTATTGGATATTATATGGATTTAATGGTTGTTCTCTTATTGTTATTTATCTAGTTATAGGTTGGTTATAATAATGGCTTTATGAAATATCTTAGTCATGGATATTTTCTTGTTTTTACTTGTAACTAAATGAATAATGAACGTAATACCTAATTCATGTTATGAAAGCTAATGTGAGAAGGAAGTGGCCCTTCTTGTTAAACCTTAGATAATTTTTCAGTACCTTATGTTCAAACTTGAATTCATGACCTATAGGTTGTATATTTACAAAGTTTTTGACAGAATGTCAATCCCAGTTGGGGATGGTCAGGTAAAGTATTGGTTTTAGTTTTTGGATTACAAGCATTTTTTCTACGATATTTATTTTCTTTGGAAGTTTCACTAAGTTTTAGGAAGGGACATGAGTCCTGGCTCTGAAAAAGTGGCACAAAATTCTGAATGAAATTAAATATCCAAACAATGTATATATCCTCAATGAAATTAAAAATAAGAATTTTTTTTTTATTTGATTAATATCCCTCTCAGTTCATCAATAAAATCAAACATATCTTTAGAAGAATAAATAGGTGGTAGGTCTCGTCGAGAATATGGAACATATAAAGAGTGTTGGGTATGTGTTATGTTCTTTTCATGAATAGCTCTAGGCACTGTTACATTAGATTGGGAACAACAAGGTGGGTGTCGCAGGGGGGGTGGAAGCCCCCCTTGAAAAGGGGTTTGTAGGGGGAGGTATACCCCTTGCACGAGGTTACGGGTAGCACCCCGAGAATTTTTTGATGTAGAACCAATAATAATTTATCATACCCGAGGATGGGGGGCAGAGCCACCCATAGTTTTTTGCATAATTTTTAGGCATTGTTTTGGGCATGATGGTCTAGCCCATGATATTTTTTAGATCCAGTCAAGGGAACTATGTTTATGTTCTAATCTAGGGTTAATGGATTGGGTTTGTGAATGCATCGACATGCATATAATTGATTGTAACATTGAATGGAATATAATGAAAAATCAATCTTGTTTTCCTTGTTTTGGGTTCTAGGAGAAAATATATGTGTATATTTTTTATGTTCTTTCCATTGTACATTTTTTTGTTTTTAAGAATTCATTTGTAGGTAATTTTTGTACATAGTTAAAACCTACAAAGAGTGAGTTGTAGAAGAATAATGATGAAATATAAAGTTTGAAGCATATGAACTAACAACTGGTATAAATAAAGTGAATTAAATAATGAACTTACAATGTAAAGAAAAAAACTATTGAAAAATGAAAAATAGAGATATAAAGAAAAAAAATAAGATTTTTGAGGAAGGAATTGGATATACAAAGTCTAAAAGCATAAGCTCAAGAGGAGAAACCTCTTTCTCATGTCATATATAATAGGGGGGTATGAAAATAAGCATTAGATCATGGGGAGAAGCCTTTGTTTAAGGATAATAATTGTAGATGAGAATACACATTATTTCAGGGGAACATCCTTTGATGTCAAACAAGACAACTTGTAGAAAAGGAAAGGTTAAAGGAAACACAACTTTAGGGAGAGAAGTCTTGTGTTCCTAATTTATGAAAATGAGAAGAAATTGTAGATAGTGAAATAATTTGCAATCAGAGAAAGAGAATTTGTTGATAGTGGTAGTTGAGTTGGAATAAAATAATAAGCTACAAACAAAAGAGAAGTTGTAGATAGATTGGATAAACCTTTTACTATTTTTTCATAGAAGAAAAAGTTAAACCTGAGTGGAAAGTGTTGTAAACATGGAAAATACGAAACTTTTGAGGTAAAAAATGGACCTCAAAACAAAAATGTACAACCAAAATCAAATTTATAAGAACTAATAGGATTCAAGGTGATGATTTCAACCATGGGGGATGAGTCACCATTTTCGGTGTAAAAAGGTAAAAATATTAAATAAAATAAAAAAGTACTTTTTCAACTTATCTCTCGACAATTTTACTCAAATTTCGAGTGGGAGCAGTTGCTGGATGTAGAATTTTAATTAACCATCCAAGGAGTACCCTTTTTGCATACTTTCGATGGACTTTGTTACATGAAAAATAAAAAATACATGAAAAAATGTGATTGCAATCACATTTTTTCATGTATTTCTCATTTTTCATGTAGCAGGGTCCATGGAAAGTATGCAACATGGGTACTCCCTAGATGACGAATTACATTCCACATCAATGAGTGTTCCCACTCGAAATTTGAGTAAAATTGTAGGGAGATAAGTTGAAAATATGAGTTAAAAAAAATAGTTTTTTCTTTTTTACCTCTAAAATATTATAATGTAATATAATATTATTTTATTATTTACACTATTATTTTATAATATTCCTTAGGAGGCCCATTTTAGACCTCAAAATTTCTCTAATTTGAGGAATTACACTGAGAAGTAATATCCATTTTCCATTAATTTCAAAGGCGTAGAATATGTAGAAATAAGGAACTTCTCAACAATTTTCCAAATTTTTCTAAGGGTTTAGGGAGAGATTGTTGCATATTGTGTTGTCATTGATGTCAAGGGAAAACCCATTATACCATTTTTTTTTTTTATGTCAAAGCTAAGGGGTGGTCCATGTGACCTCTTTGTATGTATGTTAAAGTTAGATAAGAGTCCCAAGGGATTAGAGAATGAGTCCCAAAGTTCAAGGTTTTATGGACCAAGGGACCCAAGTTAGTGACAAGTCCCATTGAAGAGGAGGAATGAAGGAATCATGGACCAAGTTAGAGGAATAATAGTCCCATCTCCACATCATATCATGGAATATAGATCTAAGCAATTTTTTCCCAAATAAAATGGCACAATGATTCATGTCCAAGGAAAATTTTAGGGGATAATATTCATAGGTGGGCTAATTTTCCATGCTTTTTCTAGAAAAAAAGTTTCTTTAATTTCCATTTTTTCTAAAAACGTTTCACTCAAAATTTTATAGTATAAAATAATTTTACCTTAAAAATGCAAAAATTTGATATAGAGAGTATATAACATTATTATAAATATGAATATTTTATAATCATGCCATGCATTAATTTCTATAATAATTGATAATCATGAAGCTCTAGATATTGTTTCAAGAGGAAAGCATATAAAGTTGTTAATAATGTTGAAAAAGGATCACAATATCCATTATTTGAAAGATTAAAATTTATAATTACAAGCTCATAAAATAAAATGAGGTTTTCTAAGGTTTCCAAGTGTAAGTTAATATCAGGTAAAATGTGAGGAATGGAAATTTTTTTAGGAGCGGTAATCCTAGATATTATAGAAGGAACCTATAGTGCACCTAGGGGGGATAATATAGGGTACAAAGGGAGGTACACAAGGGAATAATATGATGTAATAATATAATAATGATAAATAAATGGGCCATAGTTAATAAATAAAGTGGTTAACGCACATTATGTAAGGGACCACATGTATCTAGGGAATAAAGTGATAAGCCCATTGTATGGGATGTATAGTATTGAGAGACCCATGGTAACTACCCAGGTATTGCATGTATGAAACCTATATAGAGGCTAGAGACTCTCCATTGAGAGATGTCAAGGATTATTGTATGGGCAAGCATATGGCTTGTGGAGTGATCCCCTTCCTTAAGGAGTGAATGTATGGTGTTGCCCTACCTTAAGGGTTTTGATATTAATGAAGATCTAAAGTTATATCTTCAATGATGTTATATCTTGGGTATATTTTCCATTTATATACATTTTCTTTTCAAATCTACTACAAGTGGTATTGGAGCACTTTCTTGGGCAGAGTTTGGGAGATTTGTTTTTTCATTTTTTGCAGGAAATTTTTGGGCGGCGAGATTGCAGAGTAGATCTGAAAATTTTGGCACAAAATTTTCTGAAATAAATAGCAGATCTGAATTCCTTGTGCAAAAATACCCAATTTCAAAAAAAATAATCAGTCGAATCGGAGTCTGGATGAGGGCGATATCGTTGATTTAAATTCAGCTGTGTTGCAGAAATGTTTCTGACGGCAAGTTGTATACGGCGGCTCTCCTGAAATTTTTTGTAGATTTTGATGCACAATATCAGACAAAAAATTATAGATCTTGGTTTCCCTTAAAAAAATACCCAATTTAAAAAAAACAATCGGTCAAATCGGAGTCCGGATGAGGGAGTTATCACTGATTTAAAATCAACCATTTTTTCAGAAATTTTGTGACGACGGGACTATTGCAGCACAAATCTGTGTTTTCAAAGTACCTAGATAGGGATTTCAATCACATGAATAGATGAAAAATGACTATTCCGTTTCCAAAAATAGGTTATATTAAGGATTATGAGTTATATTGACGAAGTAATGTCCATTTTAATTTTTTGCGAAAGTAAGTGATTTTCTTCAAAGCTCTTATTTTGTTTTAGAGGTTCTCGCAAGATGAAGTTTATAGGAAAATTTGATGGCCCTACTATTGAAAATTTTTTACAATATCACAAGGCTCAATACCAAAGTTTTTGGATATGCTCCATAGAGTTTCATATGAAAGATGAGGAAAATAAATGGTGGACCTCACTTGACAGCTCAGTGAGGAAACTTCCTGAGAAAAAACTTGAAAAAGTCCTTTTGGACAAGTGGTCTCAAGCCAGAAAGAAGGATAGCAAGAGCCATAAGAACTTATTTTATACTAATATTTCCATATTACGAGTTCATGGAAGTATTTAGAAAGAGAACATCATTATGTCTATCATTCCTAGTTGCAAGCATAATTGTATCAATGTGAATTTGGCTAAAAAATTGCAAGTTCTAGCAAACCATATTGAAAACACACAGGTTGATAATGAAGATGTTCAAATTTATAAATATTTGAAGATTTATATGGATAAGTATGTGTTGCATTCTGATTTTTATGCTTCAGATATGGCTATTGTGGATGTTGTTTTGGGACATCCTTGGATGGAATCCGTTGGTACTGTCAATTTTAATGTGCAAAAGAAATTCATGAAGCTCTAGTATAAAAAGAAGAAAATCACATTACACGATATTTTCATTTTTAACCATGCAGAGACTGAGGAGGAAGAAGAAAAAATATCTAACGACACAAACACATCAGATGA
Source organism: Pinus albicaulis (assembly GCA_034641835.2). Lineage (NCBI taxonomy): Eukaryota > Viridiplantae > Streptophyta > Pinopsida > Pinales > Pinaceae > Pinus > Pinus albicaulis. The sequence goes on along the minus strand of CM076584.1, from coordinate 426,376,550 downwards.
TGAGCCTTTTATGGTAGACATCGAAACACAAACATCAAAGCAAGTACCAACAAAAGAACTAGACACCACTCCATCACCAATAATGGAGGAATTAATGAAAGATATTACATCAGTTAAAGCTTCAACATATCACCACCCACAACACCCAGCAAGACAACAACCAGCAAGGTGGCAACGAATTAGCAACAACGACAACACCCCCTGGACGACACATAGAGAGGTGCGACGATCCACTAACAACACATCAACAAGGAAGAACCACAAGAACCCGCTTCCATCTCAAGCGAGCGAGGCACCAACTAGATCAAGTGTTCAAATTTCCCTTGGATGGCTAGATGCACATGAATGGTACCAGTGGAATACTCTTTTGAGTAGATCTCATTATTTGCGTTATTCTTATGTTTCGAGGATGAAACATGTTTAAGGAGGGTGTAATGTAGTGTACCTAGAGGGGATAATATAGGGCACAGAGGGAGGTACCCAAGGGAATAATATGATGTAATAATATAAGAATGGTAAATAAATGGGCCATAGTTAATAAATAAAGTGGTTAACCCACATTATGTAAGGGACCACATGTATCTAGGGAATAAAGTGATAAGCCCATTGTATGGTATGTATGGTATTGAGAGACCCATGGTAACTACCCATGGTATTGCATGTATGAAACCTATATATGGGCTAGAGACTCTCCATTAAGAGATGTCAAGGGTTATTGTATTGGCAAGAATATGGCTTGTGGAGTGATCTCCTTCCTTAAGGAGTGAATGTATGGTGTTGCCCTACCTTAAGGGTTTTTATATTAATGAGATCTAAAGTTTTGTCTTCTATGGTGTTATTTCGTGGGTATATTTTCCATTTATATACATTTTCTTGTCAGATCTACTACAAGCTTGTAATGGATCTGAGAAGAAAGTTTATAGAAATGGAAAATATACCCAAGAAATAACACCATAGAAGACAAAACTTCAGATCTCATTAATATCAAAACCCTTAAGGTAGGGCAACACCATACATTCACTCCTTAAGGAAGGAGATCACTCTGCAAGCCATATGCTTGCCAATACAATAATCCTTGGCATCTCTCAATGGAGAGTCTCTAGCCTCTATATAGGTTTCATACATGCAATACCATGGGTCTCTCAATACCATACATCTCATACAATGGGCTTATCACTTTATTCCCTAGCTACATGTGGTCCCTTACATAATGTGGTTTAACCACTTTATTTATTAACTATGGCCCATTTATTTATCATTCTTATATTATTACATCATATTATTCCCTTGGGTACCTCCCTCTGTACCCTATATTATCCCCTCTAGGTACACTACAAAACCATGCTAGATAGTGTTAGTAACAAGTGTTGGGTGTGGAGCCTGATTATCTTGTTTGTTTTGTATCACAATGTTGGACCCCTGTACCTTAATGGGGCAGCAATGCTGCCCATAATTAAATGCTGCTTGGGGAGTCTAGGGGTGGGGGGGGGGGGGGGGGGGGGGCTGCGACTTTATGGAGCCCCCTAGTGGGGGGTTTGAGGAGCTGTCTATCATCCCCGAAGCTAAAAACAGATGTAAAATTTCCTTGTAAAAGTATAGTAATTTCTAGTCAATCTAGGCTGTTCATTAGGTGGATGATCTGATGGTAGAAGTTATGTTTATTTTGGGGTTTTTTCCCAAGAAGGCAACCCCTCACTTGTATGAGGGTATTGTATTGTAGTTGTGTATTGTATGTGTATTATCAGAGTGATAAACATATAGGGAGACTGTGAGAGAGAACAAAGGATATTACAACGGATCTGCTGTAGGTTGTGTCTCTTCATTTTGATGGACAATAAAAATGAAGGACCGGCTATTCGAGGTGGGTGTGGCCCAAACTGGGTGAAACACATATATCTGTGTCTCTCTGGTTTTATGTGTTTTGTGTGCTTGTGTTTTTCGCATATTTTATGTGTTGCATTGCTCTGTAATATTAGAAAATTACATATTACAGAGAAATGCAACACATAAAATATGCGGAAAACAAAAGCACAAAAAACACATAAAACTAGAGAGACACAGGTATACGTGGTTCACCCAGTTTGGGCTACGCCCACCCTGAACAACCAGTCCTTCCTTTTTATTATCCAGCAAAATGAAGAGATACAACCTACAACATATCTGTTGTAATATCCTTTGTTCTCTCTCACAGTCTCCCTATCTGTTTCTCACCCTGAAAGTCCACATACAATACACAACTGCAATACAATACCCTCATACAAGCAAGGGGTTTCCTTCTAGGGAAAAAACATAAACTAAACATAACTTCTACCATCATATCATCCACCTAATGAACAGCCCAGTTTGACTAGAAATTACTATACTTTTACAAGGCAATTTTACATTTGTTTTTAGCTTCGGGGGCGCTTCCCTCGAAACCCCCCACTAGGGGGGGGGGGGGCTCCATAAAGTCGCAGCCGCCCCCCCTGGACCCCCTAGGAAATTTTTAATTACGGGAGGAATTGTCGCCGCATTAAGGTACATGGGTCCAATGTTGTTATACAAAACAAACGAGATAATCAAGCTCCACACCCAACAACAAGTAGGTAGCACAAAATTTATGTTGGATTGGTAGCAAAAAACTCTCTTAATTCAACAACTAATGAAATTGGAAAGGTAGCTTGGCATTGTAAGTGAACCAAGTTACTTTATTGGGTGGGTTAGGAGTGGGTGGTAAGAAACAAGTCATGGAGATATTGTGGAGGAAATAGGTAGGCTGAAGTTGTAATGTGATAATATTGGTTACATAAATGATATTCTAAGGAAATTATTGGATTTAAAATTTAACCACATAGGTAAAGGAATCTTCATTAACTTAAGCAAACAATTTTGTCTTTGAAAGATGTATGGGTGTACCATTATGCTTTAGATATTCTGAAATGGGAATTTTGCAACAATGGAATATATGTTGTATCAATGGGACTTGACTTATGAAGCAATGGAATTTAATTTATTTTCATAGAATTCTTCATTCATCTTGTACTCTATCCTCTCACAACTTTATGGAATGTCCTTGTGTTGTAGGTCAATAAATGGGACAATTTTGCAACAAGTTCCTAAAAAAGTGATCATTAGACATGTTTCATTCAAGGAATCACATGACAATGAACTTATTTTCATGGCTTTGTGAAATTCCCATTTCATGAAATTTTGTCTTTCAAAATAATTTGTTCAAGGATTGACCTCCATGATCATTCCTTAACTTATAAAAAGATTCTTGCAACACAAAGTGATATTATGGAAAAAAATAGATATGATGGATTTATTCCCCCAATAAACATAAAAATGACTAAAACTAATACATATAAAACAAATATCTTAAAGGATCCATTGATTTTTTTCATCATTACATGCTAAGGAGTGGTATCCAACCTAGACTAATTTATAATAATTCAATGATAATTTATTCACCTAATGTCTCATTAGAGTGTGTCCACAGAAAAATCTAAGTAGATTTGTAGGGATATAGATAGTACAAATAGGTCTTAAATTTATTTTAACTTTATATATCAAAAATGTTGAGAAACATGTTGCATGGAATATTTGTTTTTTTCTTTCCATCGTACACCAAAAATCACATTTTCAACATAGTATTTTTATGTCATGAAGGATAAAATTGATTCAAATTCAATATGAAATCATCTTTATGTAACCATATCCAATAGAAATAGGAATTGCAAATGTGAAGAAATGATAGGTAAATTATACCAATGAATGACCTAGGAAACAAAGCTTTAGGAGTGTAGCTTTAGGATAATGTAGAGCATAAATTTATGATGTGATGTTGAAATTAAATGACTAAAATTGAACATTAAACTAGATTCATAAGAATTAAACCCTATAAACATGTTTGAAATATATATCCATTCGGTTCCCTAAGAAATGAATTTCCCAACTCTTACTTTGGTAAGATCATTGCCACAAGAATTCAATAATTAAGCTATTTATTTGAGATAATGACATAGGTATGTGAGATTTTTTTATAGGAATCTAGCTTTTAATGTAATTAATTCCCATACCAATAATTAAAAATACCCAATTTCCAAGATTTTGTGATATGGCCTACACAAAATATAAAAAAACACCTACATTGCATTATGGAGCAACTTGCTAGAGAATTTAGAAAAATGATGTACCTTTTAAAGTGGTATATGGGTATCATTTGAAATTTGTGAGTGCATAATTTTCAATGCTATTCTTCCCTCTATCAAAAATCTCATTCACCCATATAAAAATTCACAATATGCGAATAAATTATTGTAGTCCAATTTGAATGTGCATTCCTAGAATTCTAAGGATTGTAATTTCAAAGTTGAAGGAAACATTATAAATTATGATGTAAAACATACCTCCCTAGAATTATTTCTACTTTCTTTGAATAATCAAGTGCGATATTAATGAGGAATCTCTTACCTCTTAATATTGTCCCAAGTTCCAATAAAGTTTGAAGAAAAAATGGAAACCTTCTTTGAATACTTATCACACTTATTAATGAGGATTCCTTGAATGGAATCCTCATTATCTAATACTTATTCTTATTGTCAATGTTTTTGCAAAGATATTAGTACTATGGGTGGCTCTTACTACACAACAAAAAAATATTCTTAACTTAACCCATATATTTACATGTCCTAGGATAAATTCAAAACACTACATATGAGATCTCACAAAGAGGGTAGTGTACAATTCCTATTTTCTTATCCCCTTACCATGCGTTGTCCTAAAAACAAGTGAATCAAATACTACTACACCTTTCAAATCTCCTTGGTTATCATTCCAAGGAGATAAATTTTTAAATTTAATGGAAATTACATTGATGAGAGTAAATTTATATAGCATGTAAGAGAGACCCTTGGTTTCATCTCCAAGGTTAATTCCTCTTCTAACATTCATATTTCCTTTTATTTACAAATTTAAAATTTGTTCACTCAATCCATGAGGATTAGGTGTCTAATAATCCACCCCTTAATATGAAAGGGCATGTGTGATTCCATGTATCATTTTGAATTTTCAAACTTTTCTCTTCGAAGTGCTTTGGATAATATGTCTGCAATTTGAACATTTGTGGAAAAATTCTTGGCCTCTACATGACATCAAATAAAATGATAGTTTGTGTTGATATGTTTGGTTGAATAATAAAATTTTGGATTCTTCTCCAACTTAATAAGAAGTATTATCAATAATAATGGGAGTATATTTCACTTGTTTCCCATGTAAGTATTCAAGAATTTTCTTGAGCCACACTATCTCATTTATTGGTTCTGCAACTACCACATACTCTACCTCTATCATGGAATCTGCTAGAACTAACTATTTTCTTGACCTCCATGAGACAAATTCTACTTTGTGGCTCATTACATATCCCAAAATAACCATTTTATTTTCCTTATAATCATCAAATTTTGAATCAGAACATATAATCAAGTTTAATTCATCCACTTGTGAATATTTGACTCCAAACCCTTGAGTTCCTTTCAACTAATTTAGAACTCTTTTTGTAACCTAGCAATGTACTTCACAAGGATTTTTGAGGAATCTAGAAAGGATTCCAATAGAAAAAATAAATATCTAATCTAGTAGTGGTGAGATAGATAAGAATTCCCATAAGATGTATATAGTTTATTGCATCCTCAAATTCATTCCATTGTTTAGATGTGAGCTTTATATTTTTTTCCATCAGAGCAAAGAAAGGATTGCATTCAACCATGCTAAAATTTTTCAACATTCCTTCAATATATTTCTTTTTAGAAAGGAATATATACCTTGGATATTGGGGCACTTCAATTCCAAAGTAGTAAGAACTTATTTTAGTGAAAATAGTTTTTCCACAAGCCTTGCTTTGTGCTTATGAAGTGATCCATCTTATTTAAATTTTTTGTTGTAGACCCACTTGTAGCTAATTAGTTTGGTTCGAAATTGAGGGTCCACCAACTTCCATATTCCATTCTTTCTTAGAGCATCATATTCCTTTTGCATTGCTTCTTTCTATTCATCATGAGAAAAAAATTATTTAAAGAAATTTTGTTCAAAATTAGTAGATAAATCCAATTAACAATAATATGAAACATCCATATGATCAACTGAATAAGGATTATCTACATCACCTACATCTTGTTTTGTGGAACTTTTGGTTCTTTCATTTCTGACCTCATTAGGATGAAAGTGTTTTGGTAGGTAATTTTGGGGGACCTTTATGATATGGTATAAGTTTCTCCACTTATTGATATGGGGTTACATCAGGATTCAACCTTCCAACCCTCTTAATCACATCACTCACAGGGTCTCCATGATCTAAAGAAGTGGTCAGAACTTAATGAGCATGAGACAATGTTTTAAAAGGAGATTCCATTGATCTAAGATAAGGATCCCCTCTTCATGATGTGGAATATCATTATCAAATTCATGATAAGTTTTTTCATGATTGAATCTATCGAAATAAAAAACTACCACTCAAAATGTTGTCAATCTTGGAATATTCAAGAAAAATCAGATGTCTAGAAAAAATAAACTTCATCTTTACGTAATCATAAAGACGGTATTCCTTGGTGGTATTTGCATACCCTAAGAAGGCACATTTCCAACTCCTTGCATCAATTTTCCTTCTTTGTTCCTTAGGGATCAAGGCATAATAGGTGGAGCCAAACACCCTGAGATGTCTTACCAAAGAAATGTGCCCATACCATATTTCATACGGAGTCTTATTTATGAGAGCATGGGATGGAAATATGTTTTGAAATATACTACACATATAACTCCATTAAGCCAAAACACCTACTTTAATTTTTTTTTAAACATTAATGAGCGAACAATATTTAATAACACAACAAAATTCAGACTCAATATAATAATAACACAACGGGCATATAATAACACAACAAAATTAAGACTCAACCCAATTGCCCGAATATTACATTTGTGGGCCGCTCTTGGCCTTTCCCAAAACTATCTCACTGTTTCTCTGAATTCTTCACTCTATCACAAAGCTCATATTTATACATGTTTATGAATTAAATCCAATCCATGATTTGCTCCACACAAATCTCAACCAAAATCTAAAATAGATTTATCCCTTATTTGGCTTAGTTGAGTTCCATTGAAGGAATCCTAGTTCCTAAATTATCTACCTAACTCAACTCCACTCATATCCTTAATTTATTAAAAGAATATTTACAATAATCCTTACACTCACATTTTCCTCTCTTAATTTATTAAAAATAAGAATAATAATTTATAAAATAATTAAAAAGACATCACCCCCTAATTACTTAATTAAATAATTAAAATCAAGCAAGATGCTCCTGCATCAGACTCCCCATGTAGGGATTCTACTATAAAACATATCCTTGCGCATAATAAAATGTTTGCTTCCTTAACATGGAACCCTCAATTCAATTCTTCGTTAAAACCACATTAAATTTCAGCTCAAAACATATATAAAGAAGAGAGAGCCAAAACAAACTAAATAAGGTCATATAATAACACAACAAAATTCATACTCAACCCATTTGCCTGAATATTACATTTGTGGGCCTCTTGGCTCTTGGCCTTTCCCAAAACTCTCACATTGTTTCTCTCTATCTCTCTCTAAATTCTTCACTCTATCACAAAGCTCATATTTATACATGATTATGAATTAACTCCAATCCATGATTTGCTCCACATAAATATCAACCAAAATCTAAAATAGATTTATCCCTTATTTGACTCAACTGAGTTCCATTGAAGGAATTCCTGATCCCTAAATTATCTACATAATCCAACTCCACTCATATCCTTAATTTATTAAAAGAATATTTACAATAATCCTCACACTCACATTTTCCTCTCTTAATTTATTAAAAATGAGCATAATAATTTATAAAATAATTAAAAATACATCACCCATTAATTACTTAATTAAATAATGAAAATCAAGCAGGATGCTCCTGCATTAGACCCGCCATTTATAGAAGTTTCCATAGACTCATATCTATGAGGTATGCCACTTTTCTATAATAATGCGACAGCCACAAGTCTTGATGACTTTCTCCCTCCAGGATTCCAAACTTTGTTCTATCACTGGTCCTTTAACGTATCAACTCCATTTTGTAATTCATCACTTACTTTGTCAATCGGATTCCATTTGTCTTTACAACAATTTCTTATGCCAATTACTCAGAGTATTTCCTCTTTGTATTATGCTTCCGTCTCTAATTGCGTTGGCCACTCAACTTTCTGAAATGAAGAATAATCAATAACTTATTCTTGATCACAATTATACTCATTGATTTCCCCTATAGAAACAACTTTCTCATCTGGTGTTGTACCTGCATTCATCAACAAATTGTTAGTTTTAAAAAGATAAGACCTTTCAGCCTCTTTTGATGCTTCAAGCACTAATCTTCCATCATAGATTTTCTGGATTTCAACAGATCATGTTTTGAATTGTTGGTTTCTTTCATCTTTTTCCTTCTGGTTCAATACTTATGTTTTCTCCATGTCTCTAAAGACATAACTTTCTTGCTGCTCCTGATCTTTCATCTCATCTCCAAATACTTTATGCTCAATTTCTCTGATTTCAACATCATATTTATTTATGTTTCCTTCTGTACCTACAACCAAATTATTATTTGAAAAGTTATAACATTCACTCAACTCAATAAATGTTAAAAACATTTCATCCCTATCATGCACGATAACTGCAATCTCTTCTGTATCAGGTTTTGCAAGTTTCACTTCTCCCTCAGGTTCCTTAAGCCATCATTCCAAGAACTCTATTTCCATATGAAATATTCCCAGCATTTCATCACAACCTTCATTCCCAGCTTCATTCTTCTTCTAGAAATCTTCCTGAGTTATCCTGGTTTCTGGATCATCACATTGCAAAATTGTTTCAGCAATTTCATTAAACAAATTCATTTGTTTACCTCCTTGGAATATCACTTTGACATTTTCATTATGCTTCTACTCCATAACAGCTTCAACTGGCTGTCTTACACCAAACAAGAATTCATCTATGAATTCTTTCTGCTGCAACAAATTAGTACCTTCCTTCTCTGAAAGGCATTCTCCATCATACTTCACCTCAAGAGTTTCATTCATCTCTGTGACAGTTTCATGAGATTGTCCATCATCTTCTGCACATCCTACAAACATACACAAACTATGAGATTTAAAAATGCAAGGCTTCATAGCGTCAACTTCTTCTCTTGTCAACATATCTTCCAATTCTTTTGAACTATTCCAATAGTTCATGAGATCTTTCTCATTGATCTCTTCACCCAGAATTTCACCCTATTCTAGGCCACAAATGGAAACTTCCATTTTCAACTCAGCCTCTCTGAGTTCTTCACATCGCAATTTCACACTCATCATCTGCTTGATCTTCCTCAGCTCTTCTGTCAACTGTATTTTTACCTACTGTTCCCTCTTTTCATGTAGCCTCTGCCACTTCACTTTCTTCCTCATGGTCCAACCATGTCTCTGGTCTTTCATATTTCTCTGCAAAAATTCCATCAATAACTCAAGATGAACTGCTATCTCAGCTTTCTCATGCTCATACTCTTCATCAGTCAACTGCTTACATATGCGATTTTCCTTGGCATTTTCCTTCTTATTTCTTCTGTTGTGGTCTTTCTCAGAACCTCTGAAATGAATGACACCAGTCATCTTCTCCTCCTTTGTGAACTTCATCTATTCACGTGTGGATTTCATTCAAATCCCCTTTTCAGAAAGCCTCCATACTTACCATTCAGCAATACAATCTCTCTTCCTACGCTTGACCTCTTTTAGTTCTCTATCTTGGAATCATCTCTGGAAACTCTCTTGCTCCTCTTTGCTTCAAACAACAACTGCATTATTTCATATGTTATAATGAAAACTCTTTGGGTGTCGGGCTCCGCCGATCATGCACCCAATTACATTCAAACCTTTGACTTGGCTTACGACTCTTTGACTCTAGACATTACATCAATTCTTCATCTTAGATGAAAATACACCCTCTTGTACAATAATTCAATGGTTTAACTTGACTCACGTTATCCAAATTTTCATTTGACTTTAACATTTGATTTGACTTCAAGGCTTGAACCAATAATTACAATAGTGGATATTTTGACTCTAATTCAAGTTATACAATATCCCCTATGAACATCCACCCTTCAATACATTTTCATGATGTAAAATATTCACTCTCTCTCATACTCCATTCTTATGAAAATACTAATTACATCATCTCCCATTATCACCTTCTTTTACTGTCTTGACACTTAAGCCTTTAAATCAAAATGAAATCCATTTTTCCTAAGATTTATTTTATGATGAAAATAAAATAAATCATTTAATTTCCAACATTCAAAATACCTCTTTGAAATGAAATTTCATACCTTATGCTCCCTTCAAGGTTATTTAATAAACCACTTCTTCGCAATTTCAACTCTCTGTATTTCACTCTTTGGTGTCATCTTCATCATTGTGAATATTCACATGCCCTTCATACCATAACCTCTTCAACATGCTCATCATCTTAGTGCAAACAGTTTTCTTGTTCTTCCATGTAGCTCCTTCTTTGCAAACTCTCTCTCCATAGGTCGCCTTTCTATCACTTTCTCAATACATGATGAAAAACTTTACAAATGATTTGTTTTGATAGACCACAATTATTACATAAAGGCTTCAAGCTTACCGCAATTTTAAAGGTTACACTTCCTCTTGCCTCATAGGCTTACATCAGGTACATATACCATCACAACCACAATTTCACTCATGACTTTATCCAACTTTGCTTAAGACTATTTTTACTTTGAAAAACTTTCCAATGTGGACCACTTAATGATTTGGGGATATTTGTTTATGGAATTATTAAACACACACACTCATACCTTGCTTCATTTACCATGCTTTAATTGTGAAACTTTTTTTGTCTTTTGTTGCTTCCTTTTCTGCATCCTTTATGTCCTTTGTATTGTTCTCTCACCTCTTCCTCCTTTCATAGAGCACTTGTGTCACATGCTAGATGTATTTCTGCTTTATGGATATGGAACTTGAACTTCTCATGCTGCTACAAACTTTTCCACGACCCATATCCTATAATGCAGAAGTTGATCTCCTTTTTAAGATTATGATTATAAAACATAATAAAAAACCCCTTTAATTAAATTTCGAATATACGAATAGACTTTGTTAAAACCCATTTTAAAACATCATGTATTCAGCTTCCAATTAACATTCTATACTTTGGTTAAAACACAAAGTACCAACATGATATCATTTGACCCACATTTTACCTTTACACAGACGACTAGACACATCCATCAATTTCCATTCAAAAATATTCTTCAAGGCTTTCGATTGAGCTGTCCATCCACTTTTTGGCCAACTTGTTGCAGACGAGATCTTTTATAATCCTCCAATTTGTTCTCATTCCCATTAACTGACCGTTACCACATTCCTTTATAGATCATAATGGTTTTATGCTTTGAACTCGTTTTATGGAACAAATTTTAATTTTAGCCACAGGCTCTTCACTGCCACCTCAGGATATGCCCTTGTTGCACTCTCACCATTAAGCATAACACAATCAGTCCCATCTAGAACAACATTAGCCACATCTGTAGCTTCAACATGCCTCTTTTCTTGTTCAACGATTTCTGACAACTCTCGGTAGCTGCTCCTTTCATTGAATAAATGTGTTTCAGGTGGGTGAATAATGTGTAATGTGCGCTAAGCATGAACCATTGTGATTCACACTCCTCTTTACCATAGTCTTTCTTAGATGTGAATGCAATATTGCGTTCAATAAGATTATCCCAAGCCTTCTGTTGGGACGCTAGTTTGTCATTATTATTATCACTTTTTAATACCTATTTCATCTATTTCTACCATTATTTATCACGTCATTTATCATGGTTTATCATATAATTCCATCTTATAACTATTTATGCTCTTATGGATAAATATTATTTCCTCTCCTTTATTATTAATAAACTAATGATTATTATGCATGATTTTACCAATGATGGTTTATTAATATATTTTGTAACATCACTCACCATTTTAGCCTCCAAGATATTTTCCAGATTGCAGATTTGATCTTCAGCTCATCATTCAATATTCCAACTCAGAAATTCGCTGGTATAAGAAGTGACAGTTTTGTGTTGGAAATTCTGGGCAAATGGAGAAGAATCTAGAAAATCCGAAACATGGGTTTTGTCCAAAACGAACTGAATTAACCTTTTCAAAGAACGGTTTGCCCAAATTTGGTATGTATTAAGAGAAACGGAAGGTTCTCTAAAGACAATTTTCCCATATTCACTGTTGTGGCCGTTTTCCAAATTATCTTAGCTACAAATACAAATTTGACCTGTTCCTGTTGAATGATTGATGGAAATATATTTTCTTGCTGATCAATTGGTTGAAGACAATCCAAATTTGTTATGAGAATAATTTTGTCATCATCTTTATTGTAACTTCTCTATGCACTATGTGTATTTAAATGAGAAACAGAGATAAAAGAAGGGGACGGTATTGGGAGAGCATGCATTGTCATTATAGAGATTTCCTTTGGTAATTTTCAGAATTTTTCATCAACTCTTGTTAATTAAAAAAGAGCATGATTTCTTTTAAACTCTGCTACATATGATTAATACATAAATTTGGTTATTGTTCCATTATTTGATACTGGAGTAGTTTGGCAGTGCTCCACTAGCAGCAAAGGGCCTAGCCCTAGTGGATCCACTTTCCATCTGTATCATTACTGTCTGATTCTAGTTGTGTGATGGTTTGCATTAGTTCTCACTTTTTTTAGTTGCATTGCTTCACGGTTTCCATGCTTAATAGTTTACTGTTTCAATGCTTTATGAAATTGGTGTGTTGTATCAATGAATTGTGTTGTTGATCCTTTCCAACATAACAAGAATATTTATTTCTTTATAACTTGTATTGTTATGCTTTGCAATTACAGAGCTTCACTATTCAGGATTTGCTGTTTATTTCCATCAAGTAGGATTTGATGTTCATTTACATTTTCTATTTAATTCCATTAAATATGATTTTCTATTATTCATTTCCGATTCTTTGTTCATTTCAGTCTGTGAGTATTTGTTCATTTCTATTAATTAGCTTTACCTTTTATTCCTTTCTTGCAAGAGTTTGGTTTGCTGGGTTAACACAGTTACCATTTCCATTTAATTTCTTTAGTGTGGAGTGTAAAATCATCAACTATAAAGGACATTGGTTGTTACTGCCTACGTTCTCAAATTGATTACCTTGTTCATATTTGATTTCGTTTACATCAGTTGATAGAGGAAAGATTTATTACTACTGCATCCTTGACTGATGATTTTTGAGTGAAGTGATTGAATTTCAGAACATTGAGTTTCATATTGTTGTAATTAGATTTCATTTTCAAGCATCCGTTTATTCTTGTATTTAAAAGATCTATACTAAATTTTAAAGAAATATTATTCTCTTGGATTATAGTGTGCACATATTTTGTACACTCTTGAAATAAGAGGACTTTCCCGGGTTGATAATTAATGTGGGATAAATAGGACTTTTAAAAGGCACCTTTTAGCACCCAACATTTTGGCGTCGTTGTCGGGGAGAGTGTTGCCATTTCACATAAAGTGATGTATGTTTGATATTTGTTGCTGGGAAAGAATTGGGTATTAAAAACGAAAGGTAAGAACCTGCGTAACGAGAAAGTAAAGTGCTTGCTCCCCCACCCACTTTCTAGCAGAATTGCTAGGAATTTAAGGTAGAAATGAACATTTTTATTTTAGAGGTAGAAATTTTGAAAAAATAATCTTGTAATTCCACTCGAGTGGTGATGTAAGCATCACCCATTTCACTAACCAATTGACAGGAACATTGGAAGGATGATCCTTAAATAAACATATGAATAACATCTTCTATTATGGTAGGAAATGGCTCACATTGCAACTTTCAAATTCCCTATCAAAGATCTAGGAGGAGTGACACAAATGCACATAATTCCCCCATATCCTCTACCAAATATTCATGGTTTGACAAATGAAGATCCAGATACATTCTTATTTGAGTTTGAAGTATTTTGTAGAGGATATGATTATCATACTAATGATCAAATATTGAAAGTTTTTCCTCTTACTCTAAAAGGAGCAGCTCTCTAATGGTTCATGAGCCTAAGTGGGAATTGCGTCCAAACATGGGAGGACATGAAGAACATATTCTTCAAGAAGTACCAAGACTATTGCAAATCCAATGAAGATATTTTCGGTATGATACAAGGGGAAGATTAAATCTTGGAGTACTATGTAGAGCGATTTCAATATAACCTTCAAAAATCAAAGCATAAGCATTTGGAAAAAGAGATCTTGAAAACACTCCTTCTTAAAGGAATCAAAGATGATTTTTTAGAACTCTTAAATCTGATAGGAAAAGGTGATGTTTTTTAATTATCATATGATGATGTTTTTTAATTGTGCATAAGGTATTCAAGAGGAATTTCTAAGGCTGGTAAGAATTCTAGAGAATTTTCTTCTTTCTTTTCCAAATTTACTACAAGAACAAGAGACATAAGAGCTGAAATCAATGTTTTATTTGAAAATTTTAAATATGATTTTATTAGCTCTCTAAATTCATAATTGAATGTTTTGCAGGTTCAAAAAAATCAAGAATTTGATGAAGTGTTTTTCCTCATTACCAAAATGAGCATCCCATAGATACTCACTCTTCCTTATCTAGGATGGAAGTAGCTTATCAAAGAGATGGGGAAGCTACAACAAGGTCAAAACCATGGAAATCATGGCCTACAGGTATGGTTCAAAACACTTCCTCTCCATTCTCTTACTTACATAATCCATTATGGAATACTCATATGTTAGGGCAGCCATGCCAATCTCAATATAACCACCACCAATCTTGTCTACAAGTTTGGCATGGTTCATCTTATAATTTCATGACTACTCTCCTCATCTTTTAGCACAAACACATCTTCCAGCTCTTCGACAACATCTTTCTTGCTTATCAAAATCATCCATTCAACCCAATCAATTACATCATCAAAATGCTCCATTCCCTACACAAATTTGATGAAGTGTTTTGCCCTCATTACCGAAAGGAGCACCCCATAGATAGTTGTTCTTCCTTGTCTAGGATGGAAGTAGCATATCAAAGAGATGGGGAAGCTACAACAAGGTCAAAACCATGGAAATCATGGCCTACAGGTATGGTTCAAGACACTTCCTCTCCATTCTCTTACTTACATAATCCATTATGGAATACTCATATGTTAGGGCAGCCATGCCAATCTCGATATAACCACCACCAATCTTGTCTACAAGTTTGGCATGGTTCATCTTATGATTGCATGACTACTCCCCTCATCTTGTAGCACAAACACATCTTCTAGCTCTTCCACAACATATTTCTTTCCTATCAAAATCATCCATTCAACCCAATCAAATACATCATCAAAATGCTCCATTCCCTACACAATTTCCTGCTCAAATCATTCCACACCCTCACCATAATAAAACAGTACAACATGATTACAGTGTTGAACTGCAAAATTTAGCCACCCTTCCCACCAATTCTATCTCATATGCACCATTGGAGAAAACTTATACTAAGATTCAGAATGTATCAATTTCAAAAATTGTAGAGGTTATGAAAGAAAATGAGGTTTCTTCTAGCCTGGATCAACAAGCTATTTTAAACACTCAAGAACTTAATGATATGATGGGTATGGGAAATCAAGAAAATAAGGGATACATTGAATATTGGTTCCACTCCATTTGTTTGCAGCATTAATCCATACTTCAACAATTTTTGGCACCATATTTTCAAGGGAAATTGGCTTCTTATACCCTACTAGTTATTAACATGTATCTTTCAAATTTGGGTATGTACATACTTGAAGCCTTATTTTGAAAATGGTTACACTATAAATAATCTTATACGTAATCATATTCATTTTCCAAATCAGACTAGGCTAGTGAAAAAATAAAATAAATAAAGAAATAAAATAAACACTTTTTTTTTTTTGTAAAAATAGTTGTTTTTGTTGCAACACGCTGTGGAAATAAACATCGATGATAAATATTTTAATTTTTTTGTGTATTTAGATTAATTATATTGAAAATAAAAACTATACAAACACTTGTATTCATTTTTATCACTAATATGGAAAAATTTCTTGAATATCATATTTTTTTGGCTTGCGGGCTTGATGAAATTTCTGAAAACAGAGTTGGGAAATTCATGTTTTGAAGGACCAAAAGTGAATATTTTTAAAACCTGTTTCTATCCTAAATAGAACTTGATGTCTACTTTACAACCCAATTTTAATCACTCAATTTTGATTTGAAACAAAAAACTTATAACCAAAACATTGATAGGGCATCTAGTAGGTAGCTCAGGAACAGAGTTGGGACAATCAGTTTTTGGAGGCCTAAATGAATATATTTTTAAACCTTGTTTCTATGGTATATTCCTATATCAATATAGTTCAAAACAAAATTTTAATCACTCGATTTTTATATGGTATGAGGAATTTATGACCAAAATATGGATTGCTTATCATAAATCAGCACTCTTGAAACTCTGTTTTCTCGACTGTTCACTAGCGTATTTGACCCATCAATTATTCTTGTCTTCAAAGCCTGTTTCTATTGGAGATCAATAAATTAATCTAATTTAATATCCAATTTTAATCATTTCAATTTTTCATCAAATGAAAAATTTATGCTTGAAATATCAACTGTTGGTCTGAGCTGGAAAATCGAAAATGACTCTATTATGTAGGTTGTTCTAAGAAAATTTAACATACCATTACATGGAATTTTTAAAACCTATTTCTAAGAGAGTCATATCCCTGAATTCACTTTCATTTGGCTTTGGAATCACTCAAATAGGACTAAAAACAAAGAATTTATGATTAAAACACTGCTGGTTAGTATGGTCGACCACTGCTCTTCTGTAGGTGACAAATACAATTGTTTTATTTTTCTATGGATTTGTTTTGCAGAGTAGCTACTTGTTTTTTTTTTGCATAGTTCTTGGATTAGGGGAGCCCGATCACCTCTCTTTATCCATGATTTAATGTTTTATTGTAAGTAGACACTCATTTTTTGCAGGTCTTAGGAGAATAAAGAAGGTCAATTTATGGACGAGCGATTCTTGAAAGAAATTTTAATGAAACAAGGGCATTTCATCCAATTCATTACCTAACGGATTCATAATAGGAAAATGAAGAACTAATTCTCATTCGAAGATTCATGTCACTGCTGCCAAAACATTTTCCCAAGAGATCATTTCTTTTTTCTATTGATACATTGATATTCCTTTAGGAAATAGCATGATAGTTGTTGTAACTTAATAAAGTGTTGTTTCTTTTCTGATTTATTTTATGTTTTTGTGTTTCAGGTGTTGATCCCTTCAAATTGTAGTTTCTGCTCCATTCAAAATTGAACAATAAGGACCCCACCATGCAAGTTTCAATTTTAGAAGGAAATTCTTCGGCAGCACCAATTCTGTAAAAAAAATACTTTTTCTTGAAACCTGTACATAGATCTGTCTTTCTGTTTAATTGGATTTTCTTAGATAATAGATTGTACATTAGTTTTTTCTATTTTTTCCTTGGTGTTCCCTACATGGAACACCAAGTTTCGCGTGTTTGTCTTTTTGTTTTTCCTCTTAAGGAACAATTGTTGTTCCTCTTAATAACAACAGTCGTTCCTCTTAAGGAACAACAATTTCACGTGTTTGTCTTTTTGCTGTTCCATTTAAGGAACATCTATTGTTTCTCTTAAAGGAACAACAACCGTTCCATTTAAGGAACAAAAGTTTCGTGTGTTGATTTTTTTGTTGTTCCTTTTAAGGAACAACACTTTTTGCATATTTTTTTGTTGTTCCTTTTAAGGAACAACACTTTTTCGCGTGCATTTTTTTGTTGTTCCTTAAAAAGAACAATACTTTTTTTGGGGTGTATTTTTTATTGTTCCTTAAAAGGAACAACACTTTTTTGTGTATTTTAAAAGGAATAGCACTTTTTTGCATGCATTTTTTGTTGTTCCTTAAAAGGAACAACACTTTTTTTGGGGTGTATTTTTTGTTGTTCCTTTTAAGGAACAACACTTTTTTTGTGTATTTTTTTACTGTTCCTTTTAAGAAACATCACTTTTTCGTATGCATTTTTTTGTTGTTCCTTAAAAGGAACAACAATTTTTTTGGGTGTATTTTTTTGCTGTTCATTTTAAGGAACGCCACTTTTTTGTGTATTTTTTTGCTATTCCTTTTAAGGAACAACACTTTTTCGCATGCATTTTTTGGCTGTTCCTTAAAAGGAACAACACTTTTTTTGGTGCATTTTTTGCTGTTCCTTTTAAGGAACATAACTTTTTTTGGGTGTATTTTTTGCTGTTCCTTTTAAGGAACAACACTTTTTTGAGTGTTTTTGCTGTTCCTTCAAGGGAACAACACTTTGAGAATATTTTCGAGAACAACCCTTCCTCCCTCTTGTGCAATTATTCCTAATTCATCTCAACCACATTTTATTGATTCCCTTGCATCGCATGAAGTACAATACTTTTATGAGGACAAAAATTATGGAGTCTATTGAAGCAGGTGAATATCCTTGACGTTATGATCTTTAACAAGACAACTTCTTGATGATAGGTTTTTTTTTTAATAAAACAAACAAAAGGGACACAATTATTTATATATTACTTTACTGTATTGATTTCTGTTGTATATGATACTGATTGATCATTTTTACCATGCTAGTTCCACTTCTCCTGGCTACAATTCTCTCTATATATTATAAGTAAGATTATGGGTATATTTTATTTCTATAGACATGTTCAAACTTCTTCCACCATCCCCACTCTTATGGAGTACTGAGCCTCCCTCTATTTATCATAAAAGGTACAAAAGCAACAAAATATTTTCTACAGATAGAGGATAGGGGGTCTCATTAAAGAGCCAGCTTACCATGTTCATAAGGTTGTAGTGAAGTGACATTCCCACTATGGCCACCACATCAGAGTTATGACCCATTAGATAGCCACAATATCCTTGGAACAGGGGGTCTCATCATGAGCCGGCCTGATCACTTTTGCTACTTCCCAGTGAATGGCAGTGTGGTTATCTGGTTACCATGCTAGCACATTGATCTCTTCTGTAGAACAACAATGGAATTCTCCAACTATAAATTGAGGATCCTGGCTCATATGGGTTAAAAAGCAACCCTGTCGAGGCTATGGACACCTACTGGCAACAGAGGCTCTGCTGATGGTATTGAAGTTCTATTTTCAACATCAATAATTATTATAATACTCTCTTTCTATTTTTATTTTTATCAGAGAGATTATTTCCCTAATTTCTCCCTACTTTGAACCTTTACACATGAGTTAATGTTTTTTGATCAATCATATCATTTTCAGATGGAATATCGTCAGCAAGGTATATTTTCTTGCATATTGCTGTCCTTTTTACTTACCACATTACCTATCATCAACCCAAGCATATTATCTCTCATTCATAACTATCTTTATACACTATGCCCTCATTATAACCATACCTCTTGCCATTCTATCATTTGATATGTGTACTCTGCTTCATTTACTGCTATATTGTTCGTTCGCTTGCCTTGTCGTTAGCACAATGATTTTTCTATGCTTTATGGTCATGGAATCCCTTTTTCAATTGGAAGGGGGAATGTATGCATTATGGATAGCACACGATATAAGTACAAAATTCTACCATAATTTACTAATTTTCCACAATATTCATATTTCATTTCTACAAAAGTTTTTTTGATTGAACTTTTGGCATACATCTTATCTGTTTCTCTTCAAAATTAACACTGTGGATTCAAGAAAATTGCATGCAGAATCGTGATTTGGTTACAGGAGAACAACAATTATGGGGGGGGGAATTCTATTCGCAGCACGACAACACTATTGCATCTAACAGCAAAGGCTCACGCAACTCACAAATATGTACAATTATTCAGACATGATGTGCTTGTATAGCTTCCACCTTTTGCATCACTTTTAGTATCTGCTCAGCCTACATCAGCTTCAACAAATGCCAGTCCCTACATGTCATTCCACATTTTTTTCGGAGGTAACACTTGAGGTAAAATAACATAATTTTCTGATTTATTACGAATTTAGGAGAATTTCATGAAAATCCATTGAGCATTATTTATCATCATTCATTCCATATCTTTACCACTTCCCATTTTTCAGAGACATATCATCTTTCAGTTTGGGGGAGTGTTGCTTTCCTTCATTTATTTCTTATGACCATGTCACTAATATTCTTTATCATCCATTGATATTCTTATTCATTCTCAACACCTCCCTTATTCCATGTTGTTTTACACCAAGCATAGATTTCAACATATTGTAGCAATCACCTCTCTTTGTTTTCTAGCATTGCATGAGGACATGCTAATTCTTTAGTTTGGGGGAGGAATTGCTACACATGATGGATGTTTTCTACTTTCTTTCTCATTTAAGGCATACAATTTCATTTTTATACAGTGCAGATATTGATTTGCATATATCTTTAAAACTATGAACTGAATTATTGTGATTTTTGGATAACAAAGAGGTATCATTAAAATACACAAACCCAGATAATTTCACGCTAAATTAGTTCATAAAATTTCAAAAATTATGCAATATCACCTACAGCCATTTTGTTTATATCTCATGATCTATGCATCAAAACGATCTGATTTTTGAGAAAATGCTAATGAATTTTGTTGTTACTTATATCACATTTTTCTGCAACTTCATATACATATAGTTGAACGTCAACTGTAAAAAATGTTACACCTTCATCAAGATTGCTAAAATTGAATATTCATTATTTGAGAAAAAAGTCATTTGTTCCATCTATTTCATGAGTTGGGATGAACAATTATTTTTTGGTTGGTTAACACATGGGTTTTGTCTTTGGGTTGTATGAGGACATGCAATATATTCAGTTCTAGGTTGCATGAGGACATGCAATATATTCAGTTTGGGGGTATGTTTGGACGCTAGTTTGTCATTATTATTATCACTTTTTGATACCTATTTCATCCATTTCTACCATTCTTTATCACGTCATTTATCATGGTTTATCATATAATTCCATATTATAACTATTTATGCTCTTATGGATAAATATTATTTCCTCTCCTTTATTATTAATAAACTAATGATTATTATGCATGATTTTACCAATGATGGTTTATTAATATATTTTGTAATATCACTCACCATTTTAGCCTCCAATATATTTGCCAGATTGCAGATTTGATCTCCAGCTCATCATTCAATATTCCAACTCAGAAATTCAATGGAATAAGAAGTGACAGTTTTGCGTTGGACATTCTAGGAGAATGGAGAAGAATCTGGAAAATCCGAAACATGGGTTTTGTCCAGAATAGACTGAATTAACTTTATTGATAAACGATTTGCCAAAATTCAGTTCGTATTAAGAAAAATGGAAGGTTCTCTGAAGATGATTTTCCTAGATTCACTGTTGCGGCCGTTTTCCAAATTATCTTAGTTGCAAATCCAAATTCGACCTGTTCCTGTTGAATGATTGATGGAAATATATTTTTTTGTTGATCAATTGGTTGAAGACAATCCAAATTTGTTCTAGGAATCCTTTTTTAATCATCCCTGTTGTAAATTCTCTCTGCGCTATGTGTATTTAAATGAGAAACCGAGATCAAAGAAGCGGAGGGCATTGGGAGAGCATGCATTGTCATTATTCATATTCCCTTTTGTAATTTTCAGAATTTTTCATCGACTCTTGTTAATTAAAATAGAGTACGATTTATTGTAAAGTCTGTTACATATGATTAATACATAAATTCGGTTGTTTTTCCATTATTTGATACTGGAGTAGTTTGGCAGTGCTCCAATAGTGGCAAAGGGCCTAGCCCTGGTGGATCCACTTGCCATCTGTATCATTACTTTCCGATTCTAGTCGTGTGATGGTTTTCATTAGTTCTCAATTTATTTTGTTGCATTGTTTCATAGTTTTCATGCTTAATAGTTTACTGTTTCAATGCTTTATGAAATTGGTGTGTTTCATCAGTGAATTGTGTTGCTGATCCTTTCCAACATGATAAGAATATTTATTTCGTTATAACTTTTATTGTTATGCTTTTCAATTACAGAGCTTCTCTATTCAGGATTTGCTGTTCATTTTCGTCAGGTAGGATTTTCTATTCATTTACATTTGTTGTTTAATTCCATTAAATAGGATTTTCTATTCATTTCTAGTTGCTATTCATTTCTAGTAAATAGAACTACTGTTCATTTCTGTTAATTAGCTTTATCGTTTATTCCTTTCTTGCAAGAGTTTGGTTTTTCTTTGGAGTGTTATTACAGAGAGCTTGCTTAGTCTATTTTCATTAACAGCATTAGTGAGTTAACAGAGTTACCATTTCCATTTAATTGCTTTAGTGTGGAGTGTAAGATCATCAACTGTAAAGGACCTTGGTTGTTACTACCCATGTTCTTAGATTGATTACCTTGTTCATATTTGATTTCATTTACATTAGTTGACAAAGGAAAGAGTTATTACTACTGCATCCTTGACTGATGATTGTTGAGTGAAGTGATTGAATTTCAGAACATTGAGTTTCATATTGTTGTAATTAGATTTCATTTTCAAGCATCCGTTTACTCTTGTATTTGAAAGATCTATACTACATTTTAAGAAAAATTACTCTCTAGGATTATAACGTGCACATATTGTGTACACTCTTGAAATA
Organism: Pinus albicaulis; assembly: GCA_034641835.2. Classification (NCBI taxonomy): domain Eukaryota; kingdom Viridiplantae; phylum Streptophyta; class Pinopsida; order Pinales; family Pinaceae; genus Pinus; species Pinus albicaulis. Next base: position 426,353,764 of record CM076584.1, on the reverse strand, counting down.
AGAGGAATTGCACAGTTTGATAATTAATGTGGGATAAATAGGAGTTTTAAAAGGCACCTTTTAGCACCCAACACCTTCCCACTCAGAGCATAGCGAACAACGAACTTCAAGACATCCAAAGGAAAATAGAACACTAGACTATATAGGAAAATAACTCCTCCTTTTCTTTTTCTACAAGAGTCGGCAGATTAACCACAACTCCAGGAAAATTAACATTCCATTACAATGTCGATTCAATCATTAAGGAAATCGTTGTTATATGTGAATGTTAGCACTAGAAGGAAAGATTGTAACAATGTTTTCTATGTTAATGGAGCATTACCAACATGGGACAATGCATCTAAAAGAAAATGTTGTGTTTTTGAAGTTGCTACCAATACAAATCATCACACAGAAATCAAAGTAATTGCACCCAAGTAATACGATTTCAAACTAGTTGTATTCATATTGGAATAACGTTTGTATATATATATATATCTGTGTGTGTGTGTGTGTGTGTGTGTGTCTGTATATATATATATATATATATATATATATATATATATATATATATATCTTGCTAACAAAAACCGAATGCCTTACACCATAAATCCACAAGGATTGCGTTTAATATTTCATGCAGTCTCGTAGAAAACTAAATTAGCATATACCAAAACACCATCTTCAGATCTGAAATGCTACTACCCCATGATTCCATTGTGACTGCATTAAATTGTTATTGTTGTATCGCATTTAGTTTGTGCTAGCTGCACAACACATCTCCACGGTCTCCACTCCTCCATTTATTGCATCCACAGTCCTGTGCTTATACCTTGGCTGCACTCCACTCCCATATGTTAAGACTGCTCTTTCATGGTTGGCTATTAAAACCACATTCACGGCAGTGCGTTAAGGCTGCACACCATGCATACACAGGGATTGTGTCTTAAACAAACCGAAGGTCTTTGCATTTACCATTTTTGTTCTCGAATGCACCAATGTTCCTGCATTCACACACTCACATATAGCATATACATATAAATTTTTCAGACTTCAGGCTTCGGCTTCCAATTTGGAACCACACCAATCACTTACACTCCGCAAATTTGAGGTTTCCTTTTGTCAACGTTGCTTTTTCGAATGCACTAATTTTCCTACGTTCACCCACTCATACATGGCATATATATAATTGCAGAGATTAATTTCACTTAGGACACCATTCACATATTTAAGTCAAACCTCCATCAGTCTATAACACACTAAACTATAACCTCCAAGACCTCTGATCGCACCCCGCCAGGCATGGATCTCTGGCTCTGATACCAAATGATGCATGAATTCTGTTATAAAATAGATCCTTGCGCATAATAAAATGTTTTCTTCCTTAACATGGAACCCTCAATTCAATTCTTCGTTAAAACCACATTAAATTCCAGCTCAAAAAATATATAAAGAAGAGAGAGCCAACACAAATCAAATACAAGAATATAATAACACAATAAAATTCAGACTCAACCCAATTTCCTGAATATTACATTTGTGGGCCTCTCGGCTCTTGGCCTTTCCCAAAACTCTCACACTGTTTCTCTCTATATTTATATTAATTCTTCACTCTATCACAAAGCTCATATTTATACATGATTATGAATTAACTCCAATCCATGATTTTCTCCACACAAATCTAAACCAAAATCTAAAATAGTTTTATCCCTTATTTGAATCAACTGAGTTCCATTGAAGGAATTCTTGATCCCTAAGCTATCTACCTAACTCAACTCCACTCATATCCTTAATTCATTAAAAGAATATTTACAATAATCCTCACATTCACATTTTCCTCTCTTAATTTATTAAAAATGAGCATAATAATTTATAAAATAATTAAAAAGACATCACCCCCTAATTACTTAATTAAATAATGAAAATCAAGCAGGATGCTCCTGCATCAGATAGTCATGTTCATTCTTTTAGCCATACTATTTTTTTGAGGGTTGTATGGAAATGTTGAATCCCATGCTAGCGAAAATAGTTTTCAATTTCACTAGAAGTATATTATATTAAACTAGCAGTATGAAGGCAGAAAATATGTGATTATGCACAATTTCCAATCCATGCATGAAAATTTTGAAAGCTTCAAAAGATTTTTCTTTGCTTTTCAACAAGTATACCCAACATATCCTAGTCTAATCGTAAATCAAAATAATCATATATCTATTTCCATTTGTAAAAGGAACACAAATAGTGGCAGAAAAATTATGATTAATTAATGAAAATTTTGTGCATGTTATGGAAGTAGAATCATGAAATGGTTGTTTGTTGTGTTTTCCTAGGATATAAGCATCAAATCGATTTAGTTTCCTAAAATAGTTGGAAAACCTGAAACACCATTATTTTTTAGCAAATGAAGACTATGACAATTAACATGTCCAAGTCTTACATTCCATTGAAGACTATGACAATTGAAATGTTCCTTGGTTGTACTGATAAGGCTATGTAAAGTCTGGTGTATGAGGATGTTTCTTGTAGCTTCAATAGTCTTTCCTCCTCTAGTAAAATCATGACAACTATTTTTTCAAATGATTTCCTTATTTCTAATTTTCAATCAATCATATGAATGGATTTTCCTTGTTGGAAAATGTGGAAAAGAGACAATATATTTCTCTATTATTTTCGAATATAGAGTACATTATGCATAATAAAATCAAGAAGTCTAGGAAAATTAGGCTTGTTGTTCCCAAGCCTTGATGGCTTGAGACTTGATATGTCTACAAAGTACATTGCTTGATGGACATTTTCACTGAGGCCTTCAAATAATTATTTCCAAAAATTCATATGGTAGGTTTCACTTGTATCCAGAAACCATGCATCTCTCCATGAGGAAAATGAAGCATGAAACAAATCTTCAGTTACTCTAATATTTCAATGAGAAGTAACGTAATGCGCATATTTAGGTGCTTTAGATTTTGTTTGATCTAGTGTTTCACCTCTACATTTTTTTTGGTATTTTTTTATCCTTTACTAGGGGATTTTTCATGTGGATGCATCAGGTCCATCTCTATAATAACGAACGCGGTGAAGATGAGATCTTTCTCTTTGATGGTGTTTATCCCCTACTTCTAAAATTCCTTCTTCTACGTCCTCCTTTCTTGCCACCTATTTTAGGATAATCATGTGACTGATTCTTCTATTTTGAGTAAGTAACATTTCTTATTCAAGGGAATGAGTTGGTGTCTTCCTCTTCCAAAATTATCTCTCACATTTTGTAAGCTTCTACACGAGGGTGTCAAAGGTAATGGCATTGAGTTTTGCACTAGCGTATATGGATTCAAGATATTTAGAGTACCTAGGGTAGAGGGTGTTAACAAAGGCTAAGAAAGGAAAGTCCATTTTAACTCTAGAGGCATCTACATCATGCATGCATGTTCTAATTTTAGATTATAAGGCCAAAGGTTCATCATATTTTAACTTAAGGATGAATAGTTTTATCATCAACCGAAAAATGTCCAGTTCTAACTATGAGTCATATAGACATTTAAAATTATTCAATGCACCGTGAGCACTTGTAATTGAAACTGTATGACAAGTCACCTCTTAAATTATAGAAGAAACAAGAAGGGTGTATACTTTCTATCCTTCTTCTCCCAAATGGATAACTCTTTATCTAATGTGGGCTTGGTGGGTGCATTTTGATCCTCTATTTCAAGGATACCTTTCCATGTATCATGAAAAATGAGGGTATGTATGATATTTCTTGACCATTCTTTGTATTTTTCTTTTCCAGTCAGTACTACTCTAAAAATGGAGAATGAGAGAATGAATTTTTATATGAAAAAATATTGCAAAATACTCTTAAACTAAGTTCACCCATGCAACTAAGAACCCATAGCACACAAGTGTTACTCTTCCTTGAGGGATGAACCAACAAGAAAACTTGACTCTAAAAAATTAATTTCAAGTCCACACCCATAAGAAAAAGTTTGATATATCAAATTTCCATTAAAATAAATTATTAAGAGGTTTTCATGGTTTTGCATGGAATAACAACTAAATGATTCTCAAATGGAACTAGAGAATAAAAATTAAGCACATAGGGCTTATTAGTCATGGAGGAAATATTTGACCAACTTGAATTCCAACAAAGATGTCAAGAGAGGTTTAGCACAAATTCAATTACATGAGATAAAAAAATAAGTATAAAATGTGTTTTTGCTAAGAATCACCCTTAAAAAATATGGTACTGATATTAATTGTGAGCAAGGCATGAAAAAATTATGGCTTCACAACAAATACAAGAGGGTGGCAACTAGACATAAAATCCAATAACACTTTTGAATTCTACAAAATATTTGATACTAGGTTAGCTCACATGTCATCCTATTCCATTTTCACACAATATTGTGGGCTCATGTGTCAAACTCCTTAGATTCAACCTCCAATGTTATAGAGGGTCCAAACCATCCATATGATAAATCGAGATTAGGGTTTGAGTGTTAACCTTTGTTATTCACATATATAGGCGCCTTTAAAACTTACAACACTAGGGCTTTCAAGACCTCATTCAACATCATTACAACGCTAGGGATTTTTTAAACTAAAAGGGATTCTTTATATGTAAAAGGACTTCATTTGGATTTCTACGTTTTGATAGTCCTGTTCTTTTTCCCAAATGGATAAAGTAGTGAATCCAAAGGTCTATTCTTTGGCTAATTCCTAGTGCTCTATTACTATGATGGACTTAGTATAACATGCCGCCAACTACAAACAATTGAATAAGGGTGCTAACGAAACTACAAAACCTTTGGTTGATTCCTAGACCTCTATTACTATGATGGAATTAGTTCAACATGCTAATAACTACAAAACATTGAAGAAGGGTGCTAATGAAGCTACCAAAAATATTAACATAAGGAAGAAGGTAGGAAATGGGAGAAAGAACCTATGGATATTTGTTCCCATAGATGATGTGAAAATCAAAATAATTCAAACATAGGGAGAACGAATGTGATTATGGAGCATTAGGATTATGGATCAAGGAATGGGTTCCTATTTAGGAATTATTAAAAATATAACTAAAGAGACACACAATATTTCTACATAGCAGCATTACCCTCATGAAACAATGTGGTATCAAAATGCTCATGACAATATCAGTGGAAAAATGGTTTGGTTTTTTTCAGAGGATAAGAAAGTATACAACTTGGGCAAAAAATCATCAAGGAGTTACAAGAAGAGGACGAAAAAAAAAAAAAATGGCTCTAAAACCATGTGAGGCCAAAGAGATAACTCCAAAATTGAATTTCAATTTCATTTAATGAGAAAATACTTATATAAAATACAAGAACAACCCTTGGTTTCATATTCCAAGGCCAGTTCCTTGTCTAACTATTCATATTTCCTTTTATTTACATATTTACAAGTTATTCACCCAACCCTTGAGGATTAGATTTCCAACACTAGTAATGAAACCAAAATGATGAACTACTTAATTAAAATATAGGTGGAAACATGATAGATCATCATTAAATTTTCAACTTAGGGTACTAATTCTCTTGAGATGTCATGCACTATATGTTTAGGCTATAGATTCAGAACTTCCATATATTTTCTAACATGCTTCTAGAAAAAGGAAATTACTTTACCACACTTTATAAACCCAAGGCATAATCACTCTTGGAAATGATCAATTTAATTGAAAAATTAATCATGATAATGGAAACCCTGCATCACTTGGAGATATCCTTACATTATTTGGGTAATCCTTGTTTCTACAAATCACAACTCCTTGATGTTGAAATATACGATTAAAAATATAACTATGAATTGAAATTTGTACTGCATAAAATCAAAGGACAGTTGGGGGAAATTAAAATATATTAGTATAAAGATAAAAAACACATTCAAATACTTTTAAAACTTATGATTTCAAGTCTAATGCATGGATCCTCTTAGAGTGATACCATTATTGATATATTTCTATAATAACATTTCATTTTCTTTGTCATTAGACTTGCAACCATTAGTGGTTCCTAGCTTAAATAATAGATTCTACAACAAGGATATTTTATAGGAAATAAAATAAATAATTACCAAAAAAAAGTGTGATATCCCAAATCGACCCCTATATTGTAAATAACATGTACATACAAAACTTAGGCTAGTGAGTTGAGGATTAATTTTGGGGGTTGATAAGCCTATGTACATGTGTGTATATGTTTTAGGGGTGATTCGATTGTGTGCATATGTTTGATATGTTTTGAGGCCAAAGAGCCTACTTTGGTATATACGAAGTTTCATCCATGTTAATAAAAAAAATACATTATTATTGCAGACCAAGTCATACGAAAAAAATATGGGGGGCCAAGACTCCATATGTATTAAGACGGGGCTTTCTATGACTTAATATTTATTAAAGTGCACATATTTTTAAACAAATTCTACTAAGTGACTTTACGAGGTTCTAAGTGTAAAAGGAATGACGAATACATAAAAGTAAGGATGTTTGCACTTTGGAGAGGGAATTGTTTTCCAGAATGGGGGTCACTAGGAACTCTTAGAGCCATAGTTCCCTATAAATCATACTATTTGACTATGTTGGACATTGGTTTCAACACTCCCCGTGTGTTTCCAAACATGGACTAATCGCCTCTAATGGATGCTAACTCTAGAGATTGTAGCGAAGACTAGCACCTGCGGGTTTTGGTCTAATGGAAATCGTGATTCCAACAAGTGGTATCAAAGCGACAAGTCTCAAGTTCGAAACTCACTTGGCTCGCATTGGGGGGGAGATTGTTGGACATTGGGTTCAACACTCCCTGTGTATTTCACGACATGGAATAACCACCTCTCATGGATCCTAACTTTAGCGATTATAGAGGAGACTAACGCCTATGGGTTTTGGTCTAATGGAATTCATGATTCCAACAGACTGATTTGAACACCTTGGAAGTAGTAGCACATCTCGAGGGTTGTGAGTGTAAATAAGGGGGTCCATAAATTGGATGTGGGGTTGATGGGGGATGTGAGATTGTAGGTTGGAGGTTTATGGGGTTTAGTATGAGGGCCTAGAGAGTGCCTAGAAACCCTTAAGGTTAGCAGGAACTCCCATACCCACATTTCTCTAGACACCCTTGGTCAGCTAATTTGGTCACCTTGGAGGTAGTGGCACAACCTGTAGGGTTGCGAGAGCAGAGGAGGGGTTGCAATACTTGGGTGTGAGATTGATGGGGGATGTGAGCTTGTAAGTCATAGGTTTCTAGGGTTTAGTAACTTGGCCCTATTTTTTATAGTACTGATCATGTACCTGGTTTTGGGTAAGTTGTTTCCACATGGAGTGAAAACCCCAGCTAAGGAGTGACCCATTGTTGAGAATATGTGGAGCATATTTTATGGATGGGAGGAGCATTTGAGGTTTGCAACTGGTTAGTGACAATAAAATATAAGTATTTACCTTCTATGAGTGTTTTTTTTTTCAACAATAATTTATTTATTTTTGTGAATTTCATTTGAATTTCAATTTAAGGTTTTAATTGTGCAAGAATATGCATGTATATGGGTTACTTCACTTTAGAATAAATTCAAACATGGATAAAACCCATATAGGGAATAAAATAAGAAAGATAATTTCCCAGAAAAACAGGTTATTATGGTAAGAAACATAATGATATGCTTCATCTAGTGTCTAGAGACATTACTTGAAGTAAAAAAAATGATAAAATTGTTTAAAATATAAGTTACAACAGGCCACAAGGGTATGTATATGCCCTAGAAGGTGGCTGAAATGTACCGATAGATGAACAGGGAACATTATAGAACAGTATTAGAGACCATTTTTATAACACTCAAGCCATATGGGTCAAATTCCATTACAGGGAAAATCACATATTGCTCGGAAACCATTTTAAAAAAATCATAGGGAATGGGGATAAATGAAAGCCCAATTTCTTGATGAAAAGAACCCAACATGGTAGATACATAATTAATTTTATTGTTATAGAGTTGGAATATATAAGGTGATAAGTAAATTTTACTAGCATAAATGCTAAATTCGTGTAGAGGAAAATGTGGGAAAATAAGTATTATTAACGAAAAAAGAAAAAATACAATTTCAAATTAAAAATAATTAAAAAAAAAAATCCGACATTAGTAGTGAGGTGGAAATTCCAGGTGGAAGTTGAGTTTGTAGCTGGAGGAGGCCAAGTTGAAACCAAAGGTAGGACATGATATCATCAAGCATTTCTTCCCTATTAACTAAGCAACAAGTTTTCAATCGAAGGGAATAAATTCCATATGATGTAGTGATCATGAGTCGTTTGATCCATTAGGTATAATTTCCATTGTAAACATCCATGATACTTTCACCTAATGTCATTTTTTGGACATTGGATCAAATTGAACTCATTTTTCAGATCCATCGAGTGTGTATCCTCACTTTAATCTCCATAAAATTTGGAACTTGATGGATGATCTAGAACGTTGATGAGATATTATTGTAGTTATTAGATCCATCAAAGGTACAACTCACGATAAACCTCCATGCATGTTACATATCGATTTAGATATGGGCCATTAGATCAAACCATTCTTAGCCATTAGATCCATTAGGTGTAAAACCTCACTATAACCTCAACACATATTCTAACATCAAAAGAAATTGGGTTATTGATCTACCTCAAGATCAAATGTAGATCTTCCAGTGAGAAATTTGTCTGCCATGGGGAAAAGTGGAGAATGGACTCAAGATATATACTTATCCAATCAATCACTTCCACATTGAAGGTCCCACACAAATGGTGGGGCCTAAATGAGGACCAACATGTAGAAGTGAAGGTTGCATGTATGCCAAGTATCTAAGGAAAGCCATGAAAATAAGTTAATGTCCAATGGGAACTAAAATCCAAGTATATACAAATAAGGTTTGTATATTTAAAAATATTTACAAAGTAGTGTTACAAGAAGATCTAATTGGTTCGGGGTAGTAAACTAATCAAAATTCTAGAAAATTTATGGATCTTCGCTAATTTTTTGAGTCATCTTCTTGTAGATAATTTTTTAGGCCCTAAAAGGTATTTTCAGGTGATGAAAAGCCATGATTGTTTCCTCTACTAGTGGCACAGGGATTGTTTGTAGTTCAAGTAAAATAACTAAGAGAGAGCTTTCCAATGGCATATTACAATCATGAAACATCTAAAAAACATTCAATATTTAAGAATTAAGGGGATTTCATAGTCCAAAATATGATATATAAATTTTGGAATTATTTTTGTAAGTACTTTCATTAATCCATAACTCATATCGACGAGCACTAGTCATATTTGACTAGTTTTCTCATGATTTTGAATAGTCCATGTAGAATTAATTGCAATAAATGATGCTCACCAGAGTGAGGAATTGGGATTAAAACTATCAAAATGGATCATATAGACTCAGTCATCACCTTCAAGGATTACAATTGGTAATCCAAAAACAAGGAATCCAAACAAGTCAAGAATTAATCACAACCATTAATACATCATTAACAATAAAAATAAAACCTTTTTGGGAAATTTAAGCACCAATCATCCATATAACTTTTAATGCATAACCATAACAATTAAGTATTCACTACTCAATTACTTGAATGAATCAAACATTATTAATTAATAATCAATTTGAAAACTAATAACTCAAATAACAATGCATCATCCTATAATCCTTTTGACATGGGATGTCTGAAGTCAAGCTCAAGGGTTAACCCGATGAAAGGGCCCAATTAGACTTTCCTCCACTGAGATTGAGTACCTTTTAGACATGGCCCATCTACATCAATTATTTTCACTTTATGAGTTACGACATGATCACAATTGGCTCTAAATGATTTTAATTTGATTAATAATGCAAGTGAAATATGAAACTAATTAATCATTAATATGTTCGATATAAAGCTATCTAGCATTGTCTAGGGATGCATGGAATAGAACTACTTTCACATGAAACAAAAAGAAGATACAAAGTGAATGGATAATAGTCTACCTCTATAGTGAACATCAAGTCTAGGTCACATTATAAGGAATGAGGTTAAGCTATGAATAATTAAGACAGTACCCATTTCACATCCAAATTTTAGACATAAATTAAAGGATATAGTCAAAGATAAGGGAGAATATTTCACCTCTATCATCTACATAATGATACAATCTTGTTATGTAGGATTGAGGTTTTCCTATAGGTCCAAGAAATTACCTCCAACAAGTTAGAAATATGTATGTTAATAAATCATTAACATAATGCTCAAGGGAATGCACATCCACAAGATACAATATCTATCCTCACAAGTAAATAAGAAAGTTGTGAAAGGTGATGATAATCCAAGACCATTAAAAACTTCACAAGAGTATTCACTCTATTCAATAGACGAAGATAGCTTGCAATTTCAAAAGAGATACCTTTTGTAAGAATGAAAATAAATTTATTGTAGAAAAATATGTGACATGATTAGAGAATTTTTTAGGTTTAAAATGGGCCTCCTAAGGAAAATAATAAAACATTGGTTAAGATAATAAAATAAGAGTTATGTATTTTCCAAGGGAAATAAAAATAACTATCCTTTATTGTATTTTTGACTTATCTCCTTATATTTTTACTCAAATTTCAAGTGTCGACACTTTTTGGGTGTGAAGCTAAATTCTAAATCCAATAAAGACCTGTTTTACATAATTTTGTTTAATCCACATTGAGATAAAATAGAGATAAAAGGATAAATAAGAAGAGAGAGATAGACTAGAGGAAAAAATATTTAATGTATTGATAGTTTATCTCATTGTGATTCTTTGCAAAAATATGTAGAGTTCATGTTCATTGGGTGTGGAATTTAAATCCACATCCAATGAATGCCTACACTTGAAATATGAGCAAAAATATAAGGATATAAGTAAAAAATACAATTTAAAAAATTATTATTTTTGCTTAGTTCTTGTCTTCTACCTTCACTGCTCTTAACCTTATAATTCTACTTGTATAGCCTACTTTACAACTTTATCCTCATCCAAAATTGTATGAGAAAGATATTTACAAATAATATTAAAAAAAAAAATTATCCACCCAAGTGTTATTTCCCTCTAGTTTGTTCTTTAGCGATTATAATTGTTTCTCCCCAATTTATCCTTTTTTAATTGCAACTTGGACAATAATTTTAGCACTAATTTGTCTTATGATTTCAATCAAATACTTTCACATGTAGACCTTTCCTTTTATATCTCTTGCGAAATTTGTCATCTATTGCTTTTGTCTTTTATGAATATGGTTTGGCCTCTTTCTCACCTCCTTGTCTTGTTCAACTTTGTCTTCATGTATCCTTCACCATGAATGTGCATGTTCTGTATTGTATTTTCTAAAAAAATCTATGATATTACCCTTCTTCTTTGGAATTCAAAGTTATTTAAAAATTTGCAATATTCATCTTTAAATCATGAGTTTGAGTACTTTCTCATCCATTTTTTCTCCCCTTTGGAAAATTATCTTTTGTACATGTTCCAAATCTATGAAAATCAATCTTTAAGTCACTTTCATAAACTCAATTGAAGAGACTTGGTCCACAAATCTCTCATGTGATTTGTATCTAAAATTACTACATAATATGCATAGTGAAAGTGATGAATAAGCCTTGTTTTGGATGTTAAATTGCACAAAGGCTTGTGAAATATGAGTGTGATTAAACCAACGATGAACCTTTTCAATATAAATCAATAATGACTCTTTCATATATGTTACTTTCTAAGTGTATGTCATGAAATTTTCATGTGAAATATAGAAGAAAAAGCGAGCATGTCATTGTTTTTTCAATTTAATTTATCCCAAATATGGTTGTCATATTTATATATGTTTTCGTATTAAATTTAGGTAAAGGTTAGGGTGAAGAATGATATATATATATATATATATATATATATATATATATATATATATGCAAATTTCTTGTTACCATGTACTTATATTCACAACTACAAAAAATCAACATTTCACATATTAGAGTTGCTTATTGTATATGTTTCTTTATTCAATATTTCTTTAGGTGTTGAAATTTTTAATGCAACAAAAAATATATTTATATTGGGTATGTCTTATATTCTTTTCACAATTAGCAGAACGTGCAAAATGTATGCATCAGGGGGGTTTGCAGGGGGCCGGTAGCCCCCTTGGATAGGGTTTAGGGTGGGTTTGAGGTAGCACCCTGATTTTTTTCGGGTGGTTTACGACAAAGGGTTTTCACTGTTAGTAGTTTTCAAGCACACAATTTTTTTTCCCATGTTTTTTTGTAGCCCTGATCAAAGTAACTATGGTTATATTCAAATCAAGGGTTAATTGATTGGGGTTTTATGAATGCTATGACATGTATATAATGTATTGTATCATTGTGAATGAATATAATGAAAAGTAAATTTGGTTTTCTTAGTTTTGGTTTCTAAAAGAAAAATATCCATGTATTATTTATATGATTTCCGTTGTATCTTTTTAGTTGGTTTTAATAAATTGTTTGTAGATATTATACTACATGGTTAAATCCTACATTTCCTATTCTCCCATTCCATCACAATTTTTATTTTTATTTTTAATTTTTTTATGTGTAATTACTTCATCCTCTTCCCATAGGAAATTTTGAGATAATCCTCATGGATCATAAAATATTTCTCATGAAGAGTGAAATGTCCCAAATGAGATTCAAACTCAGGTGGAAAGAAGAACATTTCTTCCTCTCAATCATCAAAGCTAAAACTGACTAAGATTTCCTAAATAATTTTTCACATGAAAAACTCACAATATAATAAATTAAAATATCGTTAACTAAATAAATATCAATAAGATTGAGGGTTAGCTCAAATGATAATAAACATACATGAAATATCTCTCGTAATTTGGGGAGGTCATAGTGTTAGGTGCATAGAACTTAGGCATTAGAGGTTCACCTAGTAACTGACTGTTGATGATGGTGAGGTTTCCAAGGGTTTATTACATATAGTTATATGGAAAATTAAATGTTGTAAGCTTAATATTGAATAGGTCAAATCATAAAATAATGTTTTTTTAAAAATATTTGATTAAACCCAAACAGTTTTATACATGCAAGCTAAAAAATTTAAGATACTAAAAGTCAAATACAAAAGAAAATGATGAGATGATTCTTCAAAATCTACTCATTTGTTTAGAAACTTTCTTGGAACTCTAATGTAAGAAAATGCATCTTTCTTTCACTCATTCACATTCAAGCTCGGTCATTTTCACTCCAACACTCTAAATGGATGTAAAATTGCATTTCTATTCCTTTTTCCTCAATGTATGGAATTCATCTAGTTGTGGAAGCGACTGAGATTGATTATCTAGAGAAAATAATAAATGAAGATCACAACTAACAATTTGGAATCATCTGAGAACTTCATGGATGTTGGAGATCTTCCTTCCCATATTCACATTAAAAGGAACCAAGAACCATTAAACCCTCAACACACTTACTTGACCTTTTAAACTTATATAAATAGTTTTTTATAAGTTTAGTGATTCTCTACATAACCTTGGGGTATATACAGATCTTAATAAATAAATTTCCTCTCATTTAATGGTTTCCATGTATTTGATAAAGTTTAGGTATAAAAATCTTCAAAGGAAAGATAAGATATAACCAAGGGAAATAAAATTGCAATCACAAAATGAAAGAATGGTGGAAAAATGACAATTGTTTTCTTATAAAGATGTTGTAACTTAATTTCCCAAGTGTTGAGAGACAAAAGGGAATTAGGAAAATATTTAGGAAGGTGATGAAGTTTATATTAGTAAAGAGGATTGAATGTAGCCAAATGAATGATATTCATTATGGATATTTGAAATTTCAAGTATGAGTGAGAAAATGCAATTCACCGAGTATAATAACATGCTAGTCCCTTAAGTGAGAGACTGGATTTATATAGGTATCAATCACTTAGCATGTTTGGTTCTAACCCAAATCACTAATGAGGAAATATTGATATCCATTGAGGTGAGGGACAATGATTATAAATGAGCGATTGGAAACCTCGAAGGAGAGAAACATAAATTGTTGAGTATGAATGGTTTTCTCACTATCTCATGAGAAACTAGCATCTAAAATTACCAATTATATAAATTATAAGGGAAAGGTCTCTAATTATCAAATATAGAGGGCCAAGGTTTCTGATCGATAAGTTGAAAGGCTTCTTAATTATATTATAAGGTGCCTAATTTCAACATGTTTTATCACGACGACTTATTTAGAGACAAAAAAGGTGAAAATTTAATTGGAAAATGAAAATATTAATTGATCTCTTTTCAAAACATACTTAATAAATTGATCCTTAAATTTCTACCTATTCACTTTCAATAGCTTGTCGTACACTTTGACGGTAACTGAAATTGATTCAAGCTCTAGGGGTTCCATGGTTTTTTCAAGATCTAAAATGAGACTTGAAGCATGAATGTGGATACCTGAATAACAGTGTTACACCTTTCCATTGAAGTCAAGATGAAAATACATTTTGAAGTAGCCCTAATAAACATTGAAATTCAATTAATTTTAGTCATGGAAAGACCCTTTAGTTTTTTTCTCTATAAGGTACTAAATCTCTTATTTGGAATTGAATCAATGAACCATTTTGGATGAGAATAATACACTCTAATACTACTCCAACAAGTTTTGGATTCACCCTTCCACAATCATTTTGTCCACTTCCATTAATTATGGAGTGAAAACTTCCCCTCTTGCATGAAATTTTCTATTCATGATTTTCATAGTCGTGGACCTAAAAATAAAATTCTATTGATTGCATTGAGTCTATATGTTGCTAGAAAAATTGAGCATTCTCTTTTGAGATTTAATAATTGAACTTTTAATGGCACCAAAAATATAAGTAAATTGCATTGGAGGATAGAATTTAGATTTTGTGTAGGTATTTCCTTTGTTGGAGGTTGTGTTTCTTCACTCATATTTCATGCATACTATATAGGATTTAATATTGGATTCTTCATGGAATTGATACCATATTTATTAGCACATATGGAATGGCTATATGGAGTTGGACTTGAAACATGTGTTTATGGATTTGGTCATCTCCCATACTTCATCATTTAATACATGATGCCCCACATGCTTAATGTTGTGATTATGGTGCCAAAACTATGTTTCATGTGATGGTACTATGTAAGGTACATGATTATTATATTTCATTATTAGAAACATTCCAAATGAGTTATGGCACACATTAATTTCCCTTTCTTCACCTATTTTTCACCATTCCAGTGTGCAAATTTTATTACGCCTTTCTTCATTGCTAATTGTTTATGAGGTTCCTTGTATAATCTCACATTTTTTAAGGTATGATTATGAACACAATTGGTATTTCATTGTATCTTGTGAAAGTGAAGCCTGAAACTGACAAAAAAGGACATGAGATCAATTTAAACCTAGAAATAACATAAACCAATGACTATTTGTATGCATTAATGGACTAAGGAAAACTCATGCAAAACAATGTATCCATGTTGTTTACATTTCCATCCATCCTCCTTCTAGAACCAATTTATTAATATGATAGAATCGTCAAATTCAAACTCATAGTTACACCTAGTGAAAGGGACCAATTAGACCTTCCTTTGTTTACATGGTGAATCATCCATATATGGCTGGATTTCCATCAATTCTTTATGATTTACCAATAATTTCCTAGCTCAATGTTGGTCCTAAAATGATGTTAATTAAAATAAGAAACCATGTGCAAGATGTAATTAGTCTATCATTACTCTATATTCCAAGCCTTCTTGACATAACTAGGGTTGCTTGAAATAGAATTAGCTTGACATGAAACAAAATGAATGTATAGAGAGCATGAGGATAATTCTAACTCTACTATTGGCACCAATCCTATGGAACATTATGAGGACTAAATATGGCCTGCATATCACTAAGAGAGTACATGTTTCACAACAATATGCTATACCTAAATTAAATGAGATATTAACCATTTCCTATGTGCACAATAATCCAATCATACCTAAAGTCTAAGGTTAGCTTATGTATCTCAAGAGTTACATCCAACAAATTAAAATTTTATATTATAAGAAAGGATAGAAATAATTATTACAAGAATTTCCATATGCCACAACATTGACGAGATGCAACATTTATCCTCACAAGCAACCAAGAAAGTGGGGAATGATGAGAATAGTTCACAACCATTAATAGCTTCAAAAGAGTATAAAGCACAAGATAACGTTTTTTTTCTATTAAATATTTGAAGATAGATTCCAATGTGAAAAAGGGAACCCTCGCAAGAGTGTAAAAGTCTCTTTTATAGAAAAAATTAATGCATTTGGCATTATATATTATGGACTTTTCACTTTATACATTCATTTCTCTTAGCCTTCTAATTTTATTTTTCTAAGATAGTTTACAATTTTATCCTCATCTTATATTTAATGAGAGACATATTTGCAAAAATATTTAAAAGTTAGTTTCTCCACCTGTTAGCCCCCCTATGAAATTTTTGACAAGCAAATAGGGGGCTAAATCATTGTTGAGTCTTCAAGGAATGCATTTCCTCTAAAAACACAGTTTCCTTGAAGCCTCCTTGTGCCTTTGCCCTTTGATAGTATCCTCTTTGCTGATTTCCCTTATAAAGCCTCTCTGTTATGTGAAGAAATGCCCAAAGGCCTCCTTTCCCCTTTATTTCACCCTCACTTAGCCTCTTTTTATCCCCCTTGTCTCCTTTTTATTTCCCCACTTACCCCCTAAATCTCCCAAAATCCCCTTAAACATTCTACCCTTACCCTTTGTTTAGCCTTTTTCCCCTTTCCCCCTCTATCGTTCCCCTCCTTCACCTTCAAAATCCATTGAAATGGGCCAAAACCCACTTTCCGACCTTATTATAAGGCCTAGCCCCTTTTCCGCCAGCCCCTTAACCACTTCCCACACATGCCCCAGCGTTGGGACCAAGCGCTTAAGTCACAAGCGCTAATCGCAATCGGAACCGTCGGGCGGGTGCATTTCCTTTGTTATAGCCGAAAACCCCGACGCGATTGTAATTTGTTCACAAGTCTCGCGATGCGTTTTGGTCCGTTGATCTGCTTCGATCGAACGGATGAGCGCTAATCACAAGCCCCCTGCCCATCGCAATCGCAACATTCACATCGTAACCCCCGATCAATCGCAAGCCCGTCTCTCTGATCTCCCGATTGTTGTCCCCCGATTACACCTGATCCGTTGATCTGGCCTTCAGATCTAACGGTCAGCGCTCAATCGCAATTCCCCTCCCGATCGAAATCGCAATTCCCATCTCTCTGTCTCTGATTGTGATGCTCTAATTCAATCACAGCCGTCCATTCTCCCCGCAGATCAGACGGTCCAGCATTAATCACACCCTTCACCCGATCGCAATCGCATCCCCTTCTCTCTGCCTCCCGATTCCATCCCATCCGTCCATCTGTTTCACGATCCAACGGTCATCGCTACTCTTGATCGCAAGTCATATCCCGATCCCCCGATCACACTGCCCTTCCGATTTCATCTCCGCCGTCCATTCCTCTCCCAAATCGACGGTCATCGCTCAATCGCGTCTCCAACCCCAATCGCAATCGGAATAATTGTGTTGTGCATTGCGATTGCTACCCGCTCTGACCTCCGATTGCGATTGCCATACGGGTCCCACCTTGTACGATCCTTCTACCGCATTTCATTGCGTTTCATGCAGTTTCTTTGTATTTCCTCCGTTATTCAAACCTTTGTGTTTTACATTAAGGTTTAATAAATCGCCCTCCACCATGACTGGGTCCCACTTCCACGGCTCCACTCCATTGTTCTACGCCCTTTTTCTTTGTAATTCACCCAAGAGTCTAACCTTTGGCCTTTACACTATGATTCTTCCCTCCGCTACACCACCACCCCTCCTCCAGCTTCCAAAGGCATTTCTCCACCACCACCGCCCGGTTTTAAAATTCTTTCCATTGTGCGGATTAGCACAGAGAGGCCATTTCATCCAGCCAGTGAAGCAACAGAGACGGGGTTTGAGGGGGATTCAAGCCTGTAATTGAAGATTAACATTTTAATCCTGCAGTCAAAGGCTTAAGGCACTGTTCGAAGATTAAGAGCACACCAACAAGCCATAAATGCACCACCTAAAAGAAGAGTGCTTTTCTCCTAGAAGTACACCTTCTCACGGCGTCCTCCGTGCCTCTCGAGCCCAGGAAAGATTAATACGATGACAAAACCTCTCAAGGGGTTGTTAGGCAGCATTAAAGAAGCATGGAGGGACCTTGCAGATTTTCCACCCAGTTCATTTATTTCAGAATGGCAACACAGAGCTCCAAACACCAGAAAGGACTCCAAGGAACATATCAGAGGTCAAAATCGACCTGATAGAGATCTCCGAACCAGTCTTAGAGTACCTACAGCATTGCAGACAACCATTAAGCAGTATGGGCATGGACACTTCCGCTGATGCTGCCTTAATGAGATCAATTCAATGTTCATCTACCTCTATTTTCTCTCTTCTCCTATAAGAAATCCCCGAGAACATATTAAAAAGGTTGTTGTTGTTGTTGTTCAGCTGTTGGGGTCCTGCTGTTAGAGAGATTCATTCTTGACTGTTAGAACAGTCGTGGGAGGGAGTAGCAGAGTAGTTGTATGTAATAGGCTAGGAGGAGAAGTCTGGACTGTAACAACCATGGAGCTTATTGTACATGACTGGTTTTGCATCAATTAATCAAAGCACATTTCACAGGATCCTGGTCTATTGCTATTGGTGATGTTCTTCTTAACTCTGTTTATTTCATTTACATGTTGTTTCACGTTCTTCTGGTAGGCAACAAAAGTATAACATAGGATTCACCCTTGTTAGGTGCCCTATGTTTCCTGCTCTCCCTACCTTTATGTTTTCTGCTTTATGTGCTATCTGAGAATTTTTTTCAGTCAGTTAAACCAGTGTAGTGGATGTTATTTCCTGCTCTCTGATGTATGAATTGGTTGAAACAGTTCTTAGATGTTCTTGCTGGGTTTAAGCTGGAAGGTTTGGGAACACTGGGGATGAGTGTTAGCCCTATCCACTAGGATCCTTGCGCGACCAGCTAGCCCTTCTAAGATCCCTTCTGTATAACTTATCTTTGTTTTCCCCTTGGAGTTGCTAAAGCACACCTGGAGTTAAATGACCTCTGGTCCGATCTATAAGCAGCCCCTTTGTCTCTTTGAGAGATGCCTTCGAGTATGTCCAAGCAGGTCTGGAGTTAAATGACCTCTGGCCTGATCTATAGACAGAAATTCGGCTGCTTTCCTTCTTTCACTTTCCCTCCTTAATGTTCCATGCCATCATCCGCCTAAAAGATCCTTTAGTGTAGATGACTTTCCCTTTGAAAGCCTTGGCTAGTTGTTGCATGTAATTTCCTTTCATGACTCCATAGCCCAATGGATGGCACTATCTTGGCCTATCCTCCTTGCTGAAGCCTCCTGCTGCTTTGTTCCCTTTCCTCCCATTACTTTCTTAGTCTATGATCTCCTGACCAACCCAGCAACCCTTCAACCAAATCATTTTAAAACCCCCTTTGCGCTTCATAACTAGCCTAACATCTCATTTCGAGCTTCATAGATATATCATTCTTAGCTCTATTTGGAGAGATCCCTCTCTGGGTCCAGGAGGGCTAGATCCTAGGGCCCAAAAGTGGTTCTGATGTTGTCTCATATTTTGGTCTTGCCAATCTGGCCAAAACATGGGAACCCCAACACCACCCAAGTTTTATTTCCCTCCAATTTGTCCATTACTGCTTGTAAATATTTCTCACTAATTTATCCTTTGTGATTGCAACTTGGAAAAAAAATTAAGCATTAATTCATCTAATAGTTTCAATTGAAGACTTGAAAATGTATACTTTCTTTTTCATGTCTCTTGGGATATTTGTCTTCTTTTTATTTTTTCCTTGATGCAAATGTTTTGACCTTTTTCTCACCTTCTTATATTTTTCAACTTTGTCTTCATGTATTCTTCATGATTCATATGCATTATATATTTTGACTTTGTTAGAATTATGAAATATCCCTATTCTCCTTTAAACTTGAAGGTATTTAAAAATATGCAATATAAAGCTTTAAGCCATGATTTATTGTAATTTCTCATCCATGGTTTTCCTCCTTTAGCAAACATTATTTTTACTTTTTTAAATTTAAAAAAAATCAAGAATACACCTCATAAACTCACTTGAATATACTTGTACAATTGATAAATATCGCATGTAATTGATAACTTGGATTACTACACAATATGCATAACGAAAATGACAAGTAGCCCTTGTTTTGAATGTTAATTTGTATAGGAGCTTGAAAAATATCGATTTTCTCTATTAAGGGAAATTTGGGGCCAAGAATGAGCCTCTTAGGTAAAATAGTAAAATAATAAGAACATATCCCACATCCCACTATGTTAGAGGTGTTATCTTTCTATTATTGAGTATATCTATCAAGTCGTGTTACAATAAAGTTATGATTTGTTTCATCTCATTTTACAAAGATATTGGTTTGGGTTCAAATATTTTTCTTCAAAGTTTGGATTTAAGAGCATTTCTTGGAAGCAAACTGATTTTACAAAGAATTGTTTTGGGTTTAAAGAATTTTTTTGGAAGACATTTCTTGGAGGCGGCCTAATTTTGGCAAAAATTGTTTTGAACTTAAAAAAATTTCTTGGACGTACATTCAAAAGACATTTCTTGGAGGTATGTACGTGTTTTGAGTTGAAGTAAATCCTTTTAGTTTCGTTTCATTTTTATAAGACATTTTTCTCTCGAATTTTTTAAAGTAAGTGTTTTGGATTGGAGTAAGTATTTTTTGCAAAAAAGTTAAACTAAATTTTTTTAAATTAAATCTTTTGTGATATTTTTGTAATTGATTTATTATATAATTTTTTGAAGGATATTTTTTGAACTTCATACCCTATTATCATGGGAAATCGAAGAACTTTTGGGATAAAATATGAACGAAAAAGAGACCCTGAGGAACGTAGAGAAGAGACGAGACAATCTCGCAAAAGAAAGTTAGAAGCCCTCTCAAATATTGAAGAGGAAAATCAAACTCAAGAAGAAATTGAAGTAGTTATGTAAATGTAAATATTATGATATATTGACCTCTTAAAATTTTCCCTAATGTAAAATATGACTTAATTTTATTTGATGAACTAATTTGAAAAATATTTTTTGTTTATTGTAAATAAACGAGAGATATTCCTCAAAATATTGAAGAAGAATAAATCAAGCCTCAAGAAGAAATTGAGCGGTATGTAAATGTAAATATTATGATCTATTGATATGTTTAAAATTTTCCTAATGTAAAATGTGAAGCTTAATTTTTATTTGATGAACTAATTTGAAAAATATTTTGTTTAATGTAAACAAACAGAGATATTCCTCTAAATATTGAGGAAGAAAATCAACCTCAAGCAGAAATTGAAGCAGGTATGTAAATGTAAATGTTATGATCTATTGATATATTTAAAAATTTCCTAATGTAAAATGTGAAGCTTAAATTTTATTTGATGAACTAATTTGAAAAATATTTGAAATTTTAGATATATTTATTAATTTAGTTATTTATTGAATATGTACTATTTTTTCGAATATGTGTAGATGAAATCACTATCGATAATGATATGTTAGAAAATGTTGACACTCACACATATGGAGATAAAAAACCTGACCATATTATACAATATCGTGTTAACTGCATTTTTGAAAAGTATTTCTTAAATGAGCGGGTGACAGTTCAAGCTCAAATGTTGAAAGGTCTCATATCATTAAATAAATTAAAAGAAGCTAAGACACTATTGGGTATTCGAAAATCAACCAAAAGATAAAAAAATGAAGGAAAGAGGTGATAAGAAATATGAGTAGTGCTATAAAGTCAATTAAGAGATTTAGAGAAGAATGTTTCAATTGTACGTAGAGGAATACGGATAGCAATGGTTCCTCAAGTACTGAAATAAGTTTGGTAACATATGACTGCAAAGGCCAGAATTCTCATTTGAAAAATTTGCACAAACATCGAAAATTTCGGTTGCAAATAGATGTAAATGACGAACTCGCTTGTTGGAGAGCTATTTGTAGGCAATCATACAAAGGTAGACTTGGAGAAAATGTTAAAAAAATAATACATGAATATTGGAAGAACAATTCGCGTGTTTCGCCAACTGCAAAGCATGTGATGTGAATAAGAATAGCACGAATGAGTACGAACAACATGAAAAACATTTTTTGGAAACCACTCAGATAGATTTGTTCAACAAGTTAAAAGAAGAGAATTGTGAAATTCATGTGTCAATCAGTACTTTTGTTCAGCAAAAACCATGGTATGTAAAACCTATCACCGTACATGACACTTGTTGTTGTTGTTATCATGTGGAATTCGAGTTATATTATGACACATTCCTTAATTTTGGTAGAACATTTTGGAAGGATTCACCTCCTCCTTCCACTATCCGTGATTTCACATCTCCAATTCTATGTGAAAGAAGCGACGAACTATTTTATGAAAAGAAATGTGTTGGTGAGCAGAAAAAAAAAAAAAAAAAAAAAAAAAATGCGATGATTTTGAAATTTGAATAAATTTCAAAACAAATATCAAATGATGAAATAAATGATCAAATAATTGTCCAACATGAAAGTGAAATGGAAGATATGAATATATCGATACAACCGATTCAAGAGTGCAAATAGTGTTAAAATATTGAATTACTAGAGAAGGCAGAACACACGATAGACTTTTTGAGAAAGTTTGAGGCAGAAATTTACAAATACACCAAGAATTCCCATAGAGCTCGATAGAAAGACTTGCAATTCAAAAATCTCCTGAAGTTTTTCCACCAGGGACCATTTTGTCAGTGATTGATTTTGCAGAAAACTACACATTTGTTCCACAAAAATAAATTCAATGTGAATACTATCATTCTCACCAAGTCTCCATGCTCATCCATATTCTATATAGACACTCTGAACAAAATTTCGATCATATAGAAAGCACGAGTGAAAATCTACATATCATTAAAGAATATCACTTTTATATCAGTGACGATCGTACAAATGATACATGTTTTGTACAACATTGTTTTGGAAGAATTTATGATTTATTGAAAAATCATGGAATAAAATTCAATGAAAATTGGATATGGTCAGACGGATGTGCAGGTCAATTCAAATATGCATGATCCTTCTTTTGGTTGTGTTGTCTTCATAAGAAAACCTGCATTAAACATTGTTGGAATTTCTTCGAGACTGGCCATGGAAAAGGAGAACATGACGGTGCAGGAGCATGCATAAAATGAGTACTTCGAAGATATCAAATGAACCACTTTGCATGCCGACTTGTGAAAGCTGAAGAAGTTGTTCAATGGTGAAAAACTGCTCTAAGCCATGAGATTAACCCATCAAGAGAAGTGCGAAGGTACATTCAATTTAATTTATATTAGAAATATAATTTTAAACATTGTACATTTATCATGCAATGATTACTTTTAATTGTATTCTAATATCATATTTACAAATTCTTTTTCTAATTTTCCATATAAAGATTTTTTTGGCATATTGGAATCGGAGACGTAAATAGATCAATTGGAAATGACGTTGAAACAATAAAAGGGACTTCAAAATTGCATTCAATTCAAACAAAGTTGTCCAGGAAATATGTTTGCATTGGATAAAAAGAAAATATTCTGTTTTTGTGATGTTTGCATAGACAACACAAAATCCAATGATATTTGGCATTGAAAACAAGTATATGTGAACAATTGGAAACATACAGAGCTAAATACAAAGGGAGAAATGTCTGTTGCAATGTTTGAAGAAATGCAATCAGAGGAAACTACAATATCTTCAGATGGTGATCGAGTTTCTGATCTTGTTAGAGAAGGTAACATTTGAATTACATTCTAATGATTTAAAGATCTATAAATAAATTTAAATATGCATAATTTTGTTAAAGGGTGTGTGTGTGTGTGTGTGTGTGTGTGTGTTATAGAATGAAATTAATTGTTCTAGTTTTACTATGTGCATTGACGAAAAATTATTTACGTACTCAATATATATGTTCTAGAATGCAATTAAATGGAACTAGTTTTCCTATGTGCATTAATGAAAAAATAGCAGGATTTTCTGGTAAAAAGTATGGACACAATGTAAATAACTCATCTGTAGTATATTTTTGTACGAAAATTCCTTTCAGAAAATAGACTCGAAGCACTTCTCCAACTTTTGGTCGGATTTGACCCACATCTCTAATCCTGATTGAAAATCTCGTACAAAATCTACTTGTCTAATGGTTGGATATGTTCAATGTGAATTGATGAAAAATCTTACTTGTCTTGGATAGATATGTTCTAGAATGCACAATTAATTGTTCCAAGTAGTTTTTCTATGTGCATTGAAGAAAAACTAGTTGGATTTTTTGGTAAAAAGTTTCAACAATGTAAATAAATCGACAAGGCTACCTATTTGAGTGCATTAACGACATTGACCCAAATTCAACAAACATATATATGTACTGGAGACTTATATTTCCAATCAAAATTAAAGGGATAATTTGTACATATATCTACTTCTTTAAACTCCATTTTCAATTAGAGCTCAATTGATAGATGGTTAATTGCATTGAAAAGCTATGTTCTTCCTATTGGAAATTTTTTCATTCAAACAAAACTACATGGAGAGATAAAAAGCAATCTTAAAATTTCAAATTTAATTCAACCATCCAAAAGGGATTTGCGCAACATTACTTGACATGCCATGCAAATTATAGTGAACAACTGTCCAATAGAAACATTTAACATTATATACCACATGTGCCAAATGTAGATTGAAACCATCCAAAACTTTAAAATTTTAAAAACTTTTGATAATATATCGTGCAACATTAAACATTAAACATCACATGCGAAATGTAGATTGAAACCATTCAAAACTTGAGTTTAAAAAACTTTTTGATTATATATAGATCGTTACTTTACATGCCATGCCAATTATAGTTCAACTAGATCCAATAGAAACATTTAACATTATATACCACATGTGCCAAATGTAGTTTGAAACCATCCAAAACTTTAAGTTTTAAAGAAACTTTTTGATTATATATTGTGCAACATTAAAACATTAAACATTTTAAAGTTCATTAAATATCACATGCAAAATGTAGATTGAAACCATCCAAAACTTGAGTTTTAAAAAACTTCACATGCCATACCAATTATAATTCAACTATCCAACAAAAACATTTAACATTAAATATTACATGCCAAATGTAGATTGAAACCATCCAAAACTTTTAAAAATTTTAAATTACAACAAAAAATATAGATCACAACATTACTTCACATGCCAAATGCTCCAAGCATCAAAACTTAAATTTTAAAACAAAACAACTTTTCTTGTGCAAATGTAATTTAGATAAACAACGATAATTGTTAGATGACAACATTACTTCACATTCACATGCCAAATGTACTAAAACCATCCAAAAATTAAATAAAACAAATCATATAATAACAATGTAATAAAATATGTCCAAAAATTGTAAATCTCACAAGTATCAAATTGTATCAAGTTTAACAAATTTTAAAACCATCTAAATTTTGAAATCAAATTTATTGTAAATCATGTCCATCAAATGGAGACGGATCTAGCGTCTTCCCTACTAGGGTCTCAGTCCACACCCTATCTTGTGAATGGGAAACCTACATACACAATGCACATGTACTTGAACATTAAAATTTAATTTTTTAAAAATGAATGAGAATATATATATCTAGCACTTCATGTAAATAACAAAATATAACAAAAAAATCATGCAATACCTCATAAGGTTCCCTCTCCATTTGATGGGTTCTGGAACATGCAGGTGGTAAATTGTACAATATACATGTATAGTTATATATATATATATATATATATATATAACTTTTAAACATAAATTCTAAACTTGTGAAAAATTGTCCATACTTGTGGCTCATCTCCCAAGGAAGTAAAAGGTACATCTCCCAAGGAAGATGAAGGTACCGCCATCCCAAAAACATCAGAGGGAATCGATACCTCTTAAAACATTTTATCAAATTATATATATATACATACATGTACATGTGTGGCAACAATTATTTATTTTAGAGTCACTTAAAAAACACTAACATTTGCCAACATATCATGATGGTCATACCCATCTGCATCGTTTGAACCAGAGGACCCGAACGTGATATTAACATTTTCGTCACGCATCATGCCTGAGAACTGCAAATGGTGTTTAACATATAATCATACATTTTTGTTAGATTAATGTACACATACAAATAAATGTATACATGTACATAAACATGTATTTATTACAAGTTTTACACATGTATATGTAAAAATAATTTCAAAACCTAAGGTCACTAACACATACCGTTCCAGTGTCCTCTTCCTCATGAAAAATTAAGTCTTGCAAACCATTGCGACAATTTATTGCATATGTTCGAAGATCTTCAACATTCATGTTGTAAATCTCCTCATCTGTATAATAAACAAAATTGGCACGTGCATTTTTACGTGCTCTTTGTCAATTTAAACAAAGATCGACTCCACTCAATCCACTATGAACATTGTTGATCATAACATCCCTTGCTTCTCGACTTATTTGAGATGTCGCATCCATCTCTGATCGCAGAGTTTCGACTCGAAACGGTCAACTCACCAATGGCGGCTCAGGGCGAGGCAACTCAACATCTCGCTTAGCGCCCTTATGGTCATATAATGCCCTTACGGTCATATATTCGACCTTTCTCGGGCGAAAAGGAATTCTGAAGGAAGGTCATTGTAGTTGGGTTTCATACCCCAAAAAAAAATTCTGCAGTAAAACATTTGAGAAAAATAGACAGGAACCTCATCGTTCCATGGAAGCCTTCCATAGGCCGCAAGGTGCCTATCATACAAATAACGAGCTATGTTTGGGTGATTGAAATACTGCACATTCAACATTTTTATTTTTGGCCCGTCCTTGTAATTGGACATTGACTTGGCCACTTCTTTTGTAACTTTTTGTTTTACGTCCTCCCATTTATCGGGACCCATCACTATTTATTTTCTCTTTATCATCATTTCTACAAATGAATTAGTTGTTGGCCCAAGATTTCTGTACACATTTACCATTTCGCCCAATGAATGTGTCACTATTTCAAGGCTTTGTTGACTCTCAGCAGGTAGAGACAAAGCCACGAGATCTCTTTGCAATTTTTCATGAAGTCTCTCACACCTTTGTAAGGTGCATTCCGCCATGTAGGTTTCCCATGGTATATCAGTAATCTTAGCCGGATAAGTTGTGCTGGGTTGACAACCTTCTTCTTGAATGTAGCAGGTTGCCCTGCGTCTATTTTGACCATTAGTTCAAATATTTTTGGCCTCTGCATCAATATATATAAAATTTCGTATATTAGAAAAAACACGTGTAAAAAAAGTTGTACAAATTTAATAAAAAAATATTGAAATTGATGGAAACCTTGATGTTTTTGGTTAACATCTTCTCCAACATGACCCTGCTAAGAACCAGACCTAGAATGACGCTGCTGAGAACCAGACCTATAATGACGCTGCTGAGAACCAACAGTCGTTGATTTTCCTTCGGGGGAATAAATATCACCCTTATGATATACCACTCATACCTCAATAGGTTTAGACATAGCCACATTCTCCAACGGATGGAGTAAACCACATCTCCTCCTATCCTAAAAGATGAAATATGAGCTTTATTGTTTCAGCAATTTAACTCACAAAGTTAATAAAAAATCAATTCCATATGTACACACATGTATGGAGATTTAAGATTATATTTAAATACCGTGAACATCCCCTGATCCCTAAACCTCAATATGGGATTTGGCTGATCTTCATCCTTCATCCTCCATGATATATATCTATTGGTCGACATTTACACAAAATAGATTTCAAAAAATCAATTTGTAATTTAGTGTACACAAATTATGTAGAACACAACTTTCAAAGCAATAATTGATCATGTGTGAAACTAAATTTAATCGAAAAAGAAATTATAAAAATGATAAGTTCACCAAATTGTGCTTTACATGGTGGGAGCACACTTGGTATAAAATTTACCACTTATACACTTTAGTTTGTGGGATAAATGACACATGTACATAGTTTACCTTAAATTTGTTGTGTTTTATGGATATTAAAATGAAGAACTTCTATTTAGATCCATTCCAGAGATTGACTGTAGGGGCATTTACTAGATATGTCACCTTTCATAAAAGATGATATCCAGAGGCTACCTGGCCCTTTACAGACTCTGCCTATAGAACTTGTAGAAGTAAACACTAGAGGCATTAACAATATCAAAGAACGTTTTCATGCTCAGACATGGGAATGTGTCTCTTTCCCTACGCAAAAAAATAGTTCAAGGTAGTTAATCTTCATAGACACGTCATCAAGCAGGTCAATGTGATCATCCCCAACTTACCTTTCATGAAATTAGGCTTGGAATCCTCTACAACCTGGTGGATGGAGTTGAATGGGAACTAGGTCAAGGCCTTTACAAAATACATGCTAGTGAATAACACTTACTAGGTTATGCCAACAAATAAAGTGGGAGAAATGTTTTCTCCTCGAGGTTATCCAATTGGGTGTGTAATACCAACTTCACCCATTTCCTAACAAGTTTCTCTCTTAGGTTACAAAGTGTCTTCCACCTTATTAGTTATATATTTTTCAATTTCCCGTGGATTCCTTGAATTTTTTCTCCTACCATCTCCCTCTCTCACTCCCCAAATTATTGTCATCAAACATGCCCCATTGAGGATCTGGAGCAATGTTTGCACCATACTTAGAACTTTCATTGTTGTTAATTGAAATTGGAGTCATGTATACTAGATTGCTTGCTTAAGTGGCTCTTACTTGGACAATATCCTGAGATAGTTTGACATGATGGTCATATGAGGTTGGAAGCTACTTGGTGTAATTTTCCTTAAATCTTCAAAAAAACAGAGCAAAAATGTCATTTTCGATAATTTTTTATTAGCTTCTGCATACAGCAGATGTTATCACAATTGCAACACAATCATGTTCCATGAGCATGAATTGAATGTCGCAAGCCAAATTGCAAGGAAATGTGCATTCATTTTACGCAAAAGAAGGCTATGACATTAAGGTCCATGCTAGAAAAAATTATGAAAATAAGGTTGCTAAGTCTTGATACTTACCATGTGTTTCAAAGCCATAATGAAGGTTGGCTTTGAGAGTGTCCTCTCAAATCCCTGTCTTGAGATGAAATTTAATTCAATGTCTCTTAGAGATGCAAGGTGGAATTGATAGAACTATTTGATTTCTTTACCATAGATGGATATCTCCTTTCATCTATACCTTTCTCTACCATCTTATTTCCAAGTGAAATGGGAATTTTCACATTTTGAATGCCATTACCATGTAATTTGGTAGTCTGCTAGCTAGACCTATCACAAGCAAGGTTGTCATACCAAACTATTTCTCTTGCTTAACTCAGTGACCATGACTCTCTTCTCACACTACTTACCATATAAGATCTTCAATTGTACATGTCACGCAAAGTTGGGGGTTCTAGGTCTACACCTATTAGGTAAAGTTACATATTTTATGTCATTGTGGTCCTTAATTTGGAGGTGTTCCACCTGAAAAAGTAGGCATTAAATATGGATAAAAAGGATTTGTTTTAACTTTGATAGAATTTCCTCGTGGAATTACTGAATTTCTCAACGACATCATGCTAGCTTTTCTTAGAGAAGAAGGTTTTGGAGGAGAAATTGAATTCTTTCGACTTATTTTTGGCATTGAATTTTGAAATAGTAGTTTTGATGACTCCATTGATGACCTTGCTGAGGAATTTGATGCACACAATATTGACTTTGAAGATGGTTTAGAAGATGTTGAAGAAGTTGTAGATTTTGGTGTTGTCACTAAATGTTTCTTTGTTGTTGGACTTGATCAAGACATGTAATTTAACTTTATGAGCAGATTGAAGACCTTGAAGAGGTTTTAGATTTTGTTGTTCTCACTGAAGGTTTTTGTCTAGTTTTGTTTCTTAAACCATCATTTCCATAGGACATTTTTGGTGAATAGATTCTTGACCTTGATGAGAGGATATGATACCTTGAAGAGGCTACATATTTTGGTGACGTCACTAATTGTTTCTCTATTATTATGTTTGTTAAACATCTCACTTAGGGTGAGGCAACTCCACATATATTGTACAGTTTATGGGACATAAATCAATATGTAGAAATATTCACTTGGTTTTTATAATTGGATAGAGGAATGACATAAAATTACCTTGTATGTCTTCTCATTTTAGAGCTCAAATTTTTAGAAAGGATTTAAGTATCCACCTTTCAAGAATCACTAGAAGAGGTTGATAAAGAATATAGGAAGACAAAAAACTAACCAGTGGTGTAATAAATGGATTTCTTGGGAGGTAGATTAGCATATGGACTTTTGGTAGCTAGAACTTTTCCAAATAAGTGAATGTATTTGAAAACCGAACCTCTAGTTTATTTTGGTTTAGACAAGGTCTAGAATTTGAAAAGTGAATTCCCTCTTTCTTCCTCTTACATGTCCAATGATCGGAATCTGGATTGAGGGAAAAAAATTTCCTAAATAAAAATTTTGCATTTTATTTGTTGTACACATGAGTTTTTAAAAGATAATTAACTCATAAATTTCTCACAAAATACACTTAAAGATTGACACAAACCCCTTCCCAATTGGCTAACTTTAGACGATCCTAAACACATTTTTATTTAACTAATGAGGGAGATAGCCCAATAAAACTAGTTTGTCCATATTCAAATCAAGTTGGTATCAAAGTAAAATTTAGCTCATTTTAGTCAAGGTTAGTTAGAAGAATTAGCTATTGGTTTCTGTCTTCAATTTCCTCTCAAAATGAATGTGTACGTGCTTTTGAGAGACACACTAGAGGAATAAAGTCCAAATTTTTGATGAAAATGTGCTATGAAAGTAAAGGGTTAAAGGCAAACATGTACAAGGCATAGTTGAGTACAAGGCATAGTTGAGCCAAATGTTGTTGAGGAAGGGCCTAATTATTTGGGTCTTGGTTATGGAAAACATGATGGAGAATGTTCCAAAGCGAAGGAGGCACATGAAGTTGTTCCAAGAAAGAATTTTATTTCGTGTTCATTACCTCAAGCTTGTGAAGTTTATGTTCATGATGAATGGAAAATTTTGACACCCACTTTGCAAGAATATATTATTAAACATGCAGCTAATGAGAATGTAAAAGAAGAGGATGTTGAAAACTCTATCTAGTCATTGAATTCATTGCTAGTATTCAGAGGAGAGCCACTACCTCATCAAATTCACCTCCTCAAGAAGGCGACAATGGTGAATGTTCAAGGTATAAATTTGCCTTTAATCAAATTGCTTTTGATTATGATAAACATGGTAAATATTCACATAAGATATATAAAAGAACTTGCACATGTTCCTTTTGTGGTTTGAATAATTATAATGTTTATAGATGTTGGAAGAAGATATCCATGCACATTGAAACTTTCTAAATAAATGAGGCAAAAAGTCAAAGGCCCATTGGACAAGGAAAATGATGTTGAAAATAAGATGCAATTTTTTATTACTCATTGCCATAAGAAAGGTCACCTTGTAGACAAGTGTTGGACTTTGTATCCAACAAGTCATCCACAACATTTGAAGAAGGTGGAAAGAGATAAAGACAAGAATGGAAAAGAGGATTCCATAATCAATGAGGGTCAAGATGATTCACATGATGAAGTGCAGCTAAAAGAAGTGCCATTGAAATGGTTTGCTAGTAGATGGTTAGATTTCTTATCCAATTAAGGCCTTGCATGTATTTTTATGTTTCATGAATTTATTTGCAAATTCAAAGTATGGTGCATGTTGCATGAAGCAAGATGTTGAAAGTAGAGTTATGTTGACACACTTAAATGCAACAAATATGGAAATTTGTACATGAGCTATATTATTTGACTTCAGAGTCAGTTGTTTGAAGAGGCAAGTTTTGTCGACTTGTGTTTCGTTGATGGTTTTGTACACCAATATGTAAGAGTACATGGAGATATTCACATGATGTGAATTTTTTTTTCTTTGAAGGAGAAAAATGATATGTCAGCGAGCTATGTTTCTTGCATGATGTGTTTTCAGTGTGATGGTTTTGTTTGTGAGAAGACGTCACAAGATTTTGGGAAGGTCCACTCTTGAGCGAGAGCCTCATGATTACAACCTAATCATGAGAATCAAATGGGAGTGCATCCTTATTTTGAAAACAAATAGGATTCTGAGCTACCTAGGACTCAAACCATTATTTTTAAATTTGAAATATCACGGTGTGTTGTTTCAATGCCTGAATCCACAACCCTAACATAAATTGTTTTATTCCTTTTTTGCAGGATTTAGCTGGTTATATTAAAATTCAAGTGAATTTAAAATTCTTGGCTTAGTGGCATGATCCAAACATATTGTACATATTAAATGAGGAATTTCGCTCTCCCAATCATTTCTAAATCACCCATATCACCAAGAAAACATGTTTTAAAAGAACATACTTTGGTATGGGAAAGACCTTAGGTTTCAAATATTATAAGAAGCTTTTTGATATGGTTGAGAGAATATGGAAAATAGAATCCATAAACAAATTATTTTTCAAAACGTATTACTTTCAAAGTATCAACAAGGAATGTACAAGGGTGTTCAATGAATTAACGCTATTTATTTAAATTCCATGATGTATATCTTACTCATAATTTTAAAAAATTATTAAATAATGATCTAGATTGGATAATTATATTATTTTTCATATATTTTGATGCTTATAGAGTGAAAAAACTGAAAGAATCAACTTGTAGGGTCATTTTAATGGTGGGTGGAGAATTGGGATCTAAAACCTTTTGGAGTCATTTTGAGGTATTAAATGACATTTATGGGGGTCAAACGATTATCCCTTGTGCCGAAATCTTGACCATTATTCTACACTTAAAGACATATCCAATGGTGCAAGAAAAACATCAAATTAATTTCATTCAAAATTTATGCCTTTATTAAGTTGACCTATCATGTTGACCACCAGGGTACGAGAGAATGTCATTTTAGCCCCATTACTCATGCATAGCAAGCTAGCTACATGTGGAATTTTAACAAGACTCTAAAAGGTCTAAAATCACAAACCTCGTTAATGGTTGACGGAGTCAAATCTTACACCTAGTTGGCTATCACACTATGTTAAATACTTCGCCACTAGGAGGAATAAGAGTTCCATTTTGTGTTATTCTATTTTGTTCCATAGTTGAAAATACAACTAGGAGTGTGAAGCTAGAGAGAAAAATGTATGAAGTTAAGTTTTTATAGCAACCTTACACGCCAAAAGTCTTAGCTAACTCTAGAGAGATTACCTTAAACATATTTTCCATACCAGAAAGAGAGAGAGTATAGCATGTTTACATTTTAGAGTTGTTTTTCTCCCATAAGGATTTCCTAGGGAAAAAGACTCTAGAGCATCATTACTTTTTAGGGTTGCTTGTCTCCCATAAGGATTTCCTAGGAAAATAATTTGTGTTGATTGTCTAGAGAGATATGTATGTGTGTGTTTCATTATATGTTCTCTATTTCTTACGTTGTGTTTCATTATGTTTTATATTTCTTACATTTCTACCCTCCTATTTTTCTTTCCAATCAAGGTTTATAAAGTAACATGAGAAGCAACATGAGACTTGGAACAATCATTTTCATTATCTATATGGAAGGCAAGAAGGATTATATCACCTTAAGCTTAAACTTATGTAGTTTGTCAATTTTTATCATATATTTTTTGGTAAGGGTAAATGTTTTTTTATCTATAGTACAAGTCATGAGTTCCCCAATTTTACCTTATGTAAAACATGATTCTAGGATTACTACAATTTGTACTTGGTTTTTTATTGTGATGATGCCCTGTCTCAATCACTTGGCCATCTCTCGATGGGTAGTTAAATCTTTATAAAAATACTTAAGTAATATTTATCTATTTGTATTATGTGAAATTATGTAAAAAATGGTATACTATTTTTCATAAAATTGGGTTGAGTTTATCATATATTTCAATGAAAGTTGATTAAATATGTTTTCTTTAAAAGGATCTAACAATTTTGTTTACGTATGAATTTGCAATTTTGTGTGGCTCTCTATCAACCTTCACTTCCTCATTTCTAGAAAAAATCTACTTGCTCATTCGTATACCCACTTTCTATTCAAATTCATGAGTTTTGAACTCTCGGTAACTATGTTTTTCCACACAGGAAAATTATATGTCACATTTTATACTAACTCTAAATATTATTTTGAAGTTTGGATTACTGTTATTCCTTTATATAATTTAACATTGGATATAAGTTTAAATTGAAAGCTACTTAGATGAAATATAGCTTAGATATTGCATTTGGAAATGATTATCTATTTATTGAACTAAAGGACATAATTATTACACATGTTTAATTTATATTCAAATGCTTCTTTGATTTATCTCCTATAGCTTAAGGTAATGCTAGATATATAATTTGAGTTGAAGGCCCATGAGATAAACATGACTTCTATTTGACATTTGTATTGAATCATCTATTTTTTGTGTTATATGAACATAATTGGTATGAATATCTAATTTGCATTACTAATATGTCATGCTTCTTTAATTTATCTTTTATAGATGATCGGAGCATCCCTTTTTAATCCATCCCTTTTGGCTTCGGATATGTGGGCAATACTCATCCGCATATTTTTCTATCATAAAGCAGTGAGTAAAATTGTATTCCATTTGTGTCAATGTTAAGGTTAAGAACATGGATTAAAGTTTTATATAAGATACATTGCCACGGTGTACATTTATATCTAAAGAGTCCAAAACCTTATTCAAGACCATATGTTTTGTTGATGTAGTTTGATTGGTTATATTGCATTTCTTTTGCAGTTGTTGCTATGGGCCTCACCATCTAGTGATTTTAGGTAAAAAATTATTTACATGGAATTTTGAAGTATCCTAGAATGTTTATTATTTATCACTACTAGCCTTGGTGATTTAGTTGTTTGTTTTGATGCTGCTTGGTTACCCATATTTAACAGTTGTTCATGTTTAAGTCATTGTTAAGGCTTTTTATTGGCCTGTCAGGATGCATTCTTCTCAAATCCATAATGGCTAAAAGAATGAAATTTATCTATGAAAAAGAGAGGTCATATGGAAAACAAATTGTTTGCAAGTGTTCTTTTGAACCCATAGAACTTGCAACCCCAATATGGATACAATACTAATTAATACATAGCCTCCTCATCTAATTTAGTCAGGGATTTGCAATACTATATTTGAGTTGGCTAGCTCCATTTCAAGATATTATAATGTTAGATTATTATTTCTATAGATTTTGATTATGGTAGTAAAATGTTACAAAAAACCGGAAACTAAAAATAATATTATTCTAGATATATGTAAAAAGGACATGGTAGAGAAAATCAAACAATATTAAAATTTTCATAAATAGTTTAGATAAAAATACATTTTCTAATTTTGATTGTAAATTACAAGGCTTAAAGCAATAATTTTTCTAATATTTTTTTTTAATTAATAAATAAAAAAGAAGAATTTTCAATCAAAATCACATCCAACATATAATAAAAATAATAAAAAAAATTTAAAACTTCATACACTATGACATTACTATGGCAAAGAGCATAAAAATATACAAGCAAAAAATCCTTTTCTATAATAATGGAGAGCTTCAAATATACAAGAAAAAAAATCTTTCAGCCTTCTTGTATCCCAGAACCTCACTATTACTGATTCACCCCCCTCTTGTAATTCCTTATTCCAACAATTAGCAGGAGGATTGAAAAGACAACAAGGTGAAATCATATACTCAAGAGATAGTTGTAGAGCCAATTGTTAGATGCAACCAGATACTCGGGAGATAGGTGCATATCTAGTTGCAATGACATAGTAGCTCAAGAGAGATCGGATTTCTAGTTGCAAGTGCGAATTACAAGAAATTAATGTGAATAGGGTGCTAGTGTGAATTGGATAGTTGCAGAGTGTAGGTGCAGTTCTAGCTAGAGAGAGACTCCAAGAAGGCATTTCAAGATAGAGCAGGTTTCCAACATTCCAGTCAAGAAGGGAGGCAAATATTTCCAAAAAAAGAGGCAAGAACAAGTTCCCTAGTGGTAGTGCTATGCAACCCAGTTAGTTAGTGCATGTTGCAGGCAAGAGTGTGAGTAGCTGGGAGTCTCCAAATAGAGTTTCTAGAGGTAGAACGAGTTTCCAAAAAGAAATACTACACATTTTATTAGGTAGGACTGCATCTAGCATGGAGGAGGCCGAGTTGATTTGCTAGTCTAGGAGATTTCCCTGTTCTTATTCTGAGGGAGATTGAGACTCAGTAGTGTAGTGATAGAATCCAAGCAGAGGTAGCACATGGGAATCAACAATGCAAGATCAAAGTAGCGCACAATTTTTTTTTAATACACAGCACAAAAAATTTTTAATACACAGCACAAAAAAATTTTAATACACAACACAAAAAAAAATTTAATACACAGCACAAAATTTTTTTGAGCACGGACGGAGAGTCGAACTTACCTGACGGAGTCGCATAAAATATTTTTTAATACACAGCACAAAAAATTTTAAATACACAGCACAAAAAAATTTTTAATACAACACAAAAAAAAAATTAATACACAACACAAAAAAAATTTGAGCGCGGATGGAGAGTCGAACTTACCCGATGGAGTCGAAGAGCGCAGATGGGAGGAGCACCAGTGAGTAGCTAGGAGTCTCCAAACAGAGTTTCTAGAGGTAGAACGAGAGTCCCAAAATAAATACTACACAGTTTATTAGGTAGGACTGCATATAGCATGGAGGTGTCCAAGTTGATTTGCTAGTCTAGGAGATTTCCTTGTTCTTATTCTAAGGGAGATCGAGACTCAGTAGTGTAGTGATAGAATCCAAACAGAGGCAACGCATGGGAATCAACAATGCGAGATAAAAGTAGCGCACAAATTTTTTTTAATACACAGCACAAAATTTTTTTAATACACAGCACAAATTTTTTTTAATACATAGCACAATTTTTTTTTTAATACACAGCACAAAATTTTTTTGAGCGTGGACAGAGAGTCGAACTTACTTGATGGACTCGCACAAATTTTTTTTTAATACACAGCACAAAATTTGTTTAATACACAGCACAAAATTTTTTTAATACACAGCACAAAATTTTTTTTAATACACAGCACAAAAAAAAATTTAATACACAGCACAAATTTTTTTTAATACACAGCACAAAAATTTCTTAATACACACCACAAATTTTTTTTGAGCGCGGACAGAGAGTCGAACTTACCCGACGGAGTCGAAGAGCGCAGACGGGAGGAGCACCAGCGACAGGGACAGAAAACACGCAGCAACAGGGATAGGGACACGGACAGACAACGCGCGAACATTGAACCCGGTAAACCACAAACCTTCATGAGCGATTTATTTATAGAAAATAGTTCAGCCAAACTATTTTAAAAGTAAACTTTTGGCCGAACTCACAGTTCGGATGAACTTATTTTAAAAGTCCGGCCGAACTTTTGTTGCCGATTTTCCAATCTCCGGCAAAAATTCTGTTTGCCCGCGCCGTCAGTTTGTCGTCAATCTAAATGGAATCACGAGTTCTGTCGAACTTTATAAAAAATTTTGGCCGAACTAGTACATAGTTCGACCGAACTATTGCTGAAAAGAATTTTCAGCCCCCGATTCTCACAAAAGTGTAACCCAGCTTCATGTTTCCGCCCTACACCAAAATTTATTGTCGATTTTTCTCAAATGTAGGGATAAAATATCATAATTATATCAAATGGAAAATTCTTAAAAATCCATCTCATTCCATAATATTTCTCAAAGTCCATCGCAGTTCTCCCTATCCATCTCCAAACGTAATTACTTCAAATTTTATTTATATTTTCATTATCTAATTTAATTTATTTTTTTATCCATGTCAATCAACTGAATAAAATTATAGTATACAAATTTGTAGGTTCATGCAAATTCAGAATCGATTTCATATGCAAAAAATATTCAAACAACTCCAAAATGTCTGAAGCACTTATCAGGAGCAGCATACCGCAAGGCGCATTTGGTAGATGAAAATGGACAGCTGCTTCACCCTGCCAATTTTAACATTTCATCTTCTAGCCACAATCCTTTGACAATGATGGTATTACTAATTGTTTGGTATATTAATGTAAATATTATTTCAACGTCAAACCAATTAATCATGCATTGTCGACGTGCTTATTAATTGATATCATCGATTTTTTACTAATCATGTTCAAATATATATTTTTTAAATTATTAGGATTCTAGTGATGATGAGTGAACTGCCTACCATCTTTCGTTGCACCCCACGAAAATTTCAAATCGAGAGAAGGTTGAATTAAGAGAAAAACTCAGAGAGGAACGATACTAAGAATGGTTGAATCAACCACCTATTCAATTCCCACTACTTCTAGATTCACCAATTAGGAATGACTACAACAATAGTAGTTCTTCATAAGCTAGGAATGGAGGAAATCAAATAGAGGTTGGTATGGATAATTACTTAAGAGATACGACAACCATGGAGACAATGTTGTTAGATGCATTCCAAAAATATGACCAGCTAGGGGATGATGCTCATATCGCTGATACCTTTTTTGAAAGCCTTAAATTTGCTTCCATCACCCCTCTCTTTGGACCTAGCGGTCAGTCAAAGTCTACCCAGTTGGGGATAATGATGTTACTGTACAACTTGAAAGAAAATTTTGTTTTTTCGAATGCATGTTTCTCATAAATTTTGAGGTAATTGAACTTCAATTCCTCCCTTATATTTTGAGAAATATAATCACACAATGAACATTACAAATGGTCAATTTTATGAACGTTAATAATTATATCAGCATAAATATACATATAATATTGTCCATGACCAACTACAGGTTATTCAAAGATAAGGTTCTTCCGAGTGATAATGTCTTTCCCAGTAGCTGCGAAGAGGCAAATAAATTGTTGAAAATGTTGGGTATTGAGTACATACCATATCATGCATGTCCAAATTATTGTATTCTATATAGAGGAGAATATGCAGACAAAGATATATGTTTGAAATGTGGGCATGATAGGTATGATAAATAAAAAAAGAGGGCTAAGTCACATGGTCCTCCTTTTAAGATATTGAGGCACATTCCTATAATCCCAAGATTCAAAGGCTCTTTCATTGCAAATAATTAGCTATGTTGCAGGGATGACATGCCTGTTGGAACAGGTTCTCCTACAAAGCTGCAAATTTGGTCCATTTTGTATATTTTTTATTATATTTAGTCTAACACAGGGGTTTTGGGGTGGGTCAAAGCCCCTAATGCATTGTAAGTGGGTCAAGGGTAGCCCAAGAGTCCGCAAACGACGGTTTGCGGACCATTGGATCCGTAGGCTAAAATAGTATAAATAGTTGAAACTTTTTGAGTCGATGGGTAGGAATGAATTGGAATTGATGCTACGTGTGAACTATTAGATCTGTAGGGTTGGTTAGGTAAGGACTCCTACTGGCTGTGTGCACGGAGATCCTCTGTCCTGCTGTGTGTGGACCCTATTGGTGTGTGCGCAGGTTGGGTTTTGGGTATTGTAAGTAAATCTGAAGGATTAATGAATGTGAAAGGCTGTTGGACTATCTGAATCTATTGGAACTACTGCTGATGTGAATCTGTGATATCT
This sequence comes from Pinus albicaulis, assembly GCA_034641835.2. Classification (NCBI taxonomy): domain Eukaryota; kingdom Viridiplantae; phylum Streptophyta; class Pinopsida; order Pinales; family Pinaceae; genus Pinus; species Pinus albicaulis. The sequence continues at coordinate 426,313,986 of CM076584.1, read as the reverse complement.
AATTGAGTATGTATTCTTCTATGTTATTGATTTAAGTTTTGAAAGTACTTGTGTCACTTGTTTATGTTGCGATCTAGATCTTTTCTCTTATGCTTTATGTGATAACTGCAGTAATGTTCTATAAGTTTATGATATGTTAGTTACTGTGATTATAATTGGTATTGCACACATGGATGTGAAGGATATTAGTATATCAACGCTATGTGATATAATATTTGGTAATTATAAGAGTGAACGCAGCTCCGCTTGACTTACCTACCCTCTCCCAGGGTGCGAAAAATTGGTTCCAACACCCTCCCATACTGCTTCGGGTGAGAATTTGGCCTGCGCAAGCATGTCACTGCCGAAAGGGCCAGTAATATAGGGGTTTATTGGCAAACCTTAACCTCCGAACCTCGGTCAGGACCCCCCCCCCCCCGAGCAAACAAATGGTTCTGTTTCCGGGATTGGGAGAATTTTGAGAGAGGGATTGGGTAATGCTAAGGCCGTATTGGAAACCTGAAAGAAAATAAATTGATGAATGGTTTGAACAACAAGTTCAGGAATTCGCAGTAAAATAAAACTACAATAAGAGGTTTACCACCGAAGAGTGGAAGAATAAGTATGTTTTCATGGAAATCTACGAGATCTTCCTTGTAACAACTGCGATCAAGCTCCAGGAGTGGCTCACAAGGTTGGTCTAATTTCAGGAAGTGTTGTAAAAATTATCACAAAATATGACCCTGATAGGCTGCTGATCAAGTAGACTCTGAGTAACTATTTCAAACCAAACTTTTGGCTGAGGCTTAGCCTCCACAACCTAAGAGGCCTCTCTCAATAGGTTTAAGATTTTTAATTAATGATTAGATGGATAACTATAGAAATAAAAATGGAAAAAAATGTATAACTGGTTGAAATACATATTAGCAAACATCTATTGGGCCATGGAGTCAAATTAGTCTTCAAAAAAACATCATAATTAGCTAAACATGGAATTCAAGGCACTTGGAGTTTAGGTTTATAAGTGAAACAGTAACACAGAGAATAAACACAGTCTACAAGCATGTGAAGGAAGTTAGAGAATTATCCAATGAATTATAAGTAACACATGCTCATACCACTGAAAATAGGTAATTTAAAAAGGCCATATAAATATCAAACGCATAAACCCCTTGTGAATCTTGAGTAGTAAAACCAATCTTTGTATTAAGTTGAAACAACACATACTCTGCTACCATAACACAACTTCTTTTTCTAATAAAAATTCCAACCCTGATGAATTCGACCTAATGCGTCATATATAGCCTTTACAATCTTGGATTCCATGATCCATCATTAGGGTAATTCGAATTCTATCCTTGACACCTATTCTATTCATGAAACAAACTATTAATTACATACTAATAACTAAACTGTCTTTTAAGAGTCCTAATACAAATAGGAGTGAAACTCCTAAAATGTTTGAAAAAACCTTATATAAACCTTCAATGCTTCCTTTGATAGCTTCTAATCCATGTCTTCGACCTTAATGATGCCTCCAGCCTTGTTGTAAACCCTGCTGATTCATGACCTAACTATCCTAAAAACCAGGAGACAGAGTTCCTGCTTTTTAGCCTTTAACCTCCATGCTTATCTTCGAGCAGCTTTGATGACATTGATGACTGTTTCATACAGGTCACATGTGTTAATATTCCATTAAAACTTCAATCTTCCACTTGTGCAAAAATAGATCTACGAAAAACTGGAAAAGGAGATGAGATATGACTGCGCTACGAAAATAACCTGTTTTCGTAGCGCAGTTTTTATATCATTGTAAAACATTCATTTTAACCATTATTTCTTATGATTTTCAATCTGAGTCTTCATCTTTGATCCTGATCTTTCCACCAGCAACACCAAAACTTGAAACCCAACAGTTCTTACCTCCAAAATACATGTATAAAATGCCCAAAATTCATCTTTAGCAGTTTCGTAGTGTGCTACGAAACTGCTGTGTATGCTCCCATTAACATAGTTTTCAAAAATTTACATTTTGAGGATATTTAAAATTATTCAAAGATTTATATCAACGTCAAAAAGAAAAATAACTTGGCTTTAAAATATTTTCTTCCTAAAAAATGATCTTCTTCTTAATGACAAAACTATTTTAAGGATTTATCACTTACTTCCCTGTTTCATTTTTGTTGTAGCTTCTCTTCAGATTTTGTCAGCTATATTTCTAGGTCTTCTATCTATCTCCTCAACTTATTTTTGGTAGCCCTCAACTAAACATTCATCATTCTCACAAATCTGGCTTCTTTAATTTCAGGCACAGTCCAAGAAAAATATTGATTTTCGCTACTGATTGTTTCTAGTTTGGAAACTCCGTTTCAACTTCCCAGAGAGCCTTTATCCTCTTGAAATTTTTCTTTTCAGCAGCATGCCCTCTTTCTCTCTTCCTTATTCTATAAATTTCATACTTGGATAATTTCAGACTTTCCTCCATTTCTTCATAACTGGTTTTTTCTGTTTGAGTGGAAAATACCCTGTTTTTGTCACCTTCGGGTATTGGTGATGAAAGGTCTACAAACTCTTCACAAACAGTGGAGGCTTCCTCTATTTTCTCTAACTCAAAATTAAGCTCTTGCATATTTTTGGATTGTCTGGTTAAAGGCTTTCTGGGCTTGAATACAAATGTTGCAACCTCATCCTCGAATTCCAATTTCTTAGAAGATTTCATCTTCTGCAGTTTTCCTTCATAAAATTTTATGAAATCTTCTTGTACCAAAGGGGATTCTTCAATATAAATGGCTTGTAAAATATCATTTAAGCTACCTTTTAAGTCTAGACTCTCTCTTGAAATCACTGCCTTACCCTTTTCCTTTGCAATTTGACTTCTAGTCAATCTCCTTTGAACTGGTTTATTAGCTGACTGTTCTTGTGTCATTTCTTTAACTTCAGCTATATTTTGTTTTGTAGGTTGAGGAGTCTCAAGAATAACCTCTTATGCTTTAGTCACTTGCTCTTTCACCTGCTTTCTAGGTTTTAGCTTAACAAATCTTTTTGACCTTGTCATTACATGCTTACTAGTTTCTGCTGGTGGGATTTCTTTAGCCTTAGGGTTAATGCATGTAGCTTGTGTTTCCACTCCAAAACCACATAAAAAAAACAATGATTACCATTCCCTTTTGATCCTTTGGAGTTCATGTAAAACTATCAGTTTAATTAGACCATGATGAAAAAGGGAAGTTTCACATCCTTGAGATTTCATTTGCACCTTATCTGCCATCTTAGCTATACTTCTATATAGAAAGAATGGAAAATCTAGAGAAATCATTCTAGTAAAGTGCAACAAAAGTTTAAAATTATATGAATATACTTTATGATACATTCCCTCACAAGTAAAATACCTCTGGATGTTGAAGAGAAAATTTTCATAGGTTTCTTTGATGTAGCTCCTTGGAATTGCCTTGGTTAAGTCTGTTTCTGCAAATTCGGGCTTTAGAAATACTTTACATTCCTACATGTCAAATCTAAATCCTTTGAACCATCTCTCTTGTCCCCTAGGAATCTTTGTCACCAAAGCTATGATCTCAGGAGTAATTGACAAGTTTAGGATTCCAATTTTTGTGTTTGAGCCAGTGAAATGTAGAGCAAACTCCTTTGTCACCTGACTGTGTCCTCCTTGCAATTTTTCACAAAATTTCCAACACCCTGTCTTCTTGAAAGCTTCCAATACTGATTTATCTTTGGCTAGGGCCTCTATGCTTTCAGGCTTTGTTCTTAAACAATGTCCAGACCTGTGGTTTTTCGTTTCTTCTGTCATCTTTGCCCTTGACTTTCTATGTGTTTCCTATAAACCTGTAATAATCAGCCTCGCTTAATTTAAAAACAGTCAGCCTCGCTTGATAAAGGATAATGGAAGCTTGGGTGTGAGATTCCCACAAGCTTTATACTTGAAAACAACCTATTGAAATGTTTTTTGTCATGCAAATTGGAATAAGAAACCAACCAACCCTTTTGAATTTGAAATTACCTATCATGATGACCCTACATTTGAAATGGTGGATTTGGATAGTTGCATGCCTTAGAAATGACCCCTAACTGACACCTCATGATTAAAAGCTAGCGAAATTTGAATGATTTTCTGATTTGACATAACCCGCTCTAAATCCACACTTTCGTACCATGCTTAGTTTATTTTCGGGGAAAAGCCCTATGAAAGTAGAAGCGCTTTCGTAGCACAAAACATGTTTTCTACACTGTCTACACTACGAAAGTGTGGTTTCATGGCTAATTCCAATTTTTTTTTAAAAGGGTTTAAGATATGACTTCTAAACAAGGTATTAGATATTTAAACCATGTAATAAGGTTGTCAAACTTTATTTGGATATGAAAATGAGATCTTTGAGACTCTTACCCTATCACCTACCTTTTAAAGTATGAAATGACTCAACACCTATCTAAGACCATGACTAGGAACAATGTAAACTGTCCAAGTTAAAAAAAAAAAACTATGGTGATAACAGGAAAGACGAGAGGGTCACACAATCGAACCCAGAATTGATCCAGTAGTTAGAAAATATTGATAACACCATCACTCAGAAAATGGATCATTGGGTGGACAGTGTGCTAGGAGGGTTCATGATAGAATTTTCCATCGATATTTTCATCTCCTACTCTAAAGCAGAGAGAAGATTCTTCAAGGGTTTCCGGGGTAAGAATATGAAGACCTTACCATTGTTGATTAAGATATTACTGTGCGAAATTTTTATTCTATGTAGCCACACTGAATGAATGACCTCTGATCTAGACGAGAGTACGACATGAAGTGGAAAATACTATCGAACCAACCAAGAAGGAGATAGATATGTCTACAGTCCGGTAAGAGAAGCAGTTGTGCAGAGTCCTCTAGCCACACCACTGTAAAACCAACACAGGGGTAAGAATTCACCTACACCTCTGTCGCCACTAGAAGACAACATGATTGCACACATGAAGTTGCCTACCTTTAAGAGTGTGGGAGATGAATACATGGATCAGTTCTAGTTTGTCGCAAAATTGGTATGGACTGCACAGAACGTAGCTAGTGATGTGATGAAGAGGGCACAACTGTCCCTTGCCTTTGAATGAAGACCCTTGGATTGGTACATCGGATACATCGGCCAACATGTGAACCCAACCATTGAAGAGATTAAGAATGCCTTGAAACAAAAGTTCAAGAAGCCTGAGTCCTACTCTCAAATAGTGGTTGATCTAAAGGATTTCAAGCAAGGGCCTTCTGAGTCTATGTGGGAGGCTTATCAGTGAATGAAGAAGGTGATCAGAGAAGGAGGGTTTCAATATGACGACATACATCACACATAATGGTTCATTGCTATGCTACTGCCTCACCTGCGCATACCTATGGGTCACCAAACTTTTGAATCATATGAAGAAGCCTTGGAGGTCACTATGAAGTTAGAAGCTACACCTAGAGATGATACCCAGCTAGGCATCCAATAGATCCATGGACAATTGGAGGCAATGCACATGGAGATCCAAAATATGTGAAAGGAGCGAGGAGCAGAGGCTAGCCCTGAAAGATGGTGCATACGATGCAGGATGAATGGTCACACCAAGGATAACTGCCCTCTGTTAGCAGACTATATGCAAGTCGGGGGACCTAGCCCATTCCGCCCTAGGGAAATTTCAGGACCAAGTGGGTCAACACTATGGTACGATTATTGTCGCATTGTAGGGATGCACGACACAAACCACTGCCCCTTCTTGGCTGCGTATGTCCTAGAAGTAAAGCAACAATGGTGCAGGTTTCGCAGGTCAGTAAGACACGATGAACAGAACTGCCGAACGTATGATTTGATGATCGATTGAGGGAATCTATATAGGGTACAGTCGGATCCATCCTCGCCAAGATCCCTCTTGAGCACAGGTGGCTCCCCAGCTAGGGGCAGGGGAGGCGGAAGAGGTGGAAGCACAGGTCGAGAATGAGGGAAACTAATCTGTTATAAATGTGGAGAAATAGGACACTTTTCCAGGGACTGTCTGAACCTTACGAGGAAGTCGTACCGGTATTGTAGATAGCTGGACCATGCAATTGAAGATTGCCCAATCTTGATAGAAAATATGCAGGAGAAGTAGCCTATACCTACGCAAGATGTGCAGAGGGTCAAGGCTAAACTGCGAAACAAATATCCAAGCTTGAATGTCGTAACATGCAGTGGGATGGCCACTGAGGGGCCTGGGGAGAATATTGCAACCGAACCTCTGATCTGACAAGTAGTTATCAAGAAAAAAGGTTTGGATCTAAAAAAGGAAAAAGAAATATTTGTCACAGCTCGCAAAGACTTTTCTGAGGCACAGGAATCTACTTCTCAGCCGCCGGGAAACCTCAAGGCAGATGAGGAGGTCAAACCCTTTTTACAAGCATGTACAAAGCTTCTGCGCAACCCAAAGGCTATGGAAAATATTCAAACACTAATATATAGATGTGCATCATGACCTAGCCTACATCCGTAAATCAAGGATGTGCACAAACAATAAAGATATAAGAAACACACTGGTAGGGAGATGCGGTTGACTGCGCAGATCGGTGATTACGAGATGGATCAGGTTATTTTGGACCTAGGGTCAGATGCGAATGTATTACCTAAATAGACTTGGAAATGAATGGGGGAACCTAAGTTGGAATGGTCCACTATCCAGCTGCATATGGCCAATCAGTAGAAGATCATACCCTTGGGGAGACTATCGAAGATCATGGTAGATATCGCAGGGGTGAAGGTCCGTGCTGATTTTGAAGTAATTTAGATTGTAGAAGATGCAGACCCCTACCTTGTGCTCCTAGGCTTAGACTGGGCCATCGATATGGGAGGCATCATTAACCTAAAGAATAGATGCATGGTATTTGAAAATAACGGTACAAGGGTGATAGTACCATTAGATCCTACAGAAGGTGAATGATATACAGAGCCGGTGCACGACGAAGAGTATGTAGATCACATTTATAAGTTGACTACATAGGATGAAGATTCGATCAACCCCATGGTAGATGGTGTACTCTGCTAGGAAAAGGAAAGTGACTGCTTCTCCGACTCTGACGGGGAGATGGAAAACTGGAAAAATTGGTTACATGATGTCTCTGCGCTGCGATGTCTTCGGGTCACAAAGAAATTCCACTGCATTTCCTCAGAAGTAAGAGATCTACCCTATTTTTATGGTTCTAGTAATATTAGGGACCTTTTTCAAGCATTTGAAGCTGAGGTTCCAAGAGAACGAAGGCTAGGGGCCCTTAATCTCACAATGCCTAAGACACCTATGCGGTGGTGGGACACACATAAGGAGGCATTCCAGGACCGGGAAGAGTGCCAAGATATGATGATCCTGCAATTTGAACTGCCTTTTTACCTGCATGTCCAAACATACCTCAACCCTGAAGACCCGCACGAGTATCTATTCGCTTGGATGGAGAATTGGTGCGACAAGACTAAAAAAGAGTGATTTCATATGTTTATTCATGCCTTGGGACCACTTCCCACCGCATGGTATTTAGATGTGGAGCTACATCAGCACACCCACCATTGGGAAACATTAAAGGATGAATTTTTAGGGACATTTGGGTTAGTAGGTACAGAGGCACTTAACGCAGCTTTGCAAGACATTGATACGGTGGTATGGGGTGAATCGGCCCCATATGTCGCAAATGCGGTACCGACATGGGAAGCACAGATACTAGACATGGACGATGACCACAGCCTAGCCTTACAAGAGTATCGAGATGATCCATGAGTTGTCTCTGTCTCAGGACTGAAGGAGATGCGCATAGTTACCAGACTGCTCAAGCTATGAACAGATCACATTGAAACCCACTCTATGTTGGCTCTGATTGGGAATGCAGATACAAGAGGCAAGGTTCTCATAAATCTAGCAACAAGGAAACAACTGTGTTCAATCCTCAACCACGTAGGTTATTACAAGAAGTTATTCAAAAGTATGTACTGATCACAACACCTCTTAAAAACTTGCTTACGAAGGATGTCCTTCTCTTTGGGGATGACGAATATTAGACAAGCATGTATCTGGTTTTGAAGTACCTGGGAAGTAGGCCTGTACTGGGGGAGGATGCGCAAGAGGCACATATTTTTAATCTAATCACAGAAGGTGCACTATGTGCACAGGAGGTGCGAAAACTAGCCGTTGGAACAGTAAAATCTAGTAAAAAGTAGAAATTACCGTTGGAAGGAGCAGAGGACTAGAAATTAATGTGGTGCTTTCCACAGAATTTTTACTATTTAACCAATGGTAAGTTTCACATGAGGCTCGCCCAACTATTGGTTAACCCTTCTGGCTATAAAATGGGTCTCACAATCTAGACAAGGGTTCCGTATTAGTTGTATAGCTTGTACTTGGCATATCTTACAGTGATGACTTGGTGCTGCAGGATGCTCTGTGTTTATTATGTCTCCTTCATGTCCGAGCAACCTACCCCCTCAGATAGTAACAACCCGAAGTTTTTTTTCATTCTAGAATGATGGCTATGAACCCTACTGAGCCTTTTGAACCAATGACCTTGGTCAAACAGGGCACTAAGGAAGTGGTGGAAATCGAGTCTGAGGCAGAAGAAATTTTGTCCATGTCGAGCCCAACCACAAGGAAAGGAAAAGAAAATGCCCAGAGCTTCAGAAAGTCCCCTAAGTCCATAAAATGGGCTACAGGAAAGCCGTGTACTTCCCCGTGAACCGCAAAATCCCTGTAGGCATCTCCGGAGGAAGCACAGCCCGTCGAGCCAATTCATTGGTTACCTCCCTTTGTTTGACCACATAGGACATCAACATGCACATCAAAGAATATTTATGGCCTTGTCACTTACCTGCAGATGCCACTAACCCTAGGCGAGGTCCCCATGATTAGCAAAGTTTTGGTAAGCTTCATGAGGTCAAGTTTGACGATCACGACCTAGCCAACTTCGAAGCATTCCCTGAACTAGCACCGGAATTATACTTCAACTCGATTCATGATGACAATGGAGTTACAGTCATCCCCCAGTGCTAGGTGCATGGGTTGGCCGGGTCCGGGCTCCTAAAATTGCTCAGGATGCCCCATTTTGGTCATTACAATGTTACAGACTCACTCACACGGTGACTTCTCGCCCTAATTCATGAAGGTTGCCTATGGATCTAGGACATGAATCCTATTGATGTTGCACTGATTCATAAGATTACTGGCCTCCCAATGAATAGGCCAAGCCCTCTAGAGTGAGTGGGTAAGAAATATGAAGGCGAGAATGCTGAATTTGTGTGCCAAAAATACAAGGTGGATTAGAATACCCAAGGCTTTATAATCAAATCCATCAATGATCCCACTATGCAGTTGGGCACGATGTTGCTGGCGTGCAAGTTGATGCAAAAATGCCAAGTCGCCACTGTCTCCACCTATGTGATTCAACTAGCAGGCCAATGTGGAAAGAGGGTTTGTTTTAATTGGGCTCAGTACTTATGTGAGGAATTTTTGGCCAACGTCCGAGAATCCCAAGACTTAGGGCGCGCCTTTTGCTACTCGTGGTTGTTGTTCCTCATAGCATTGGTCGCTTGGGAAGCTTCTGTAGAGTCCATCCTCCCCAAGCTTAACTTGGATATATGTGAAGAAGCCCATTATGTGAACTTGTGGGACTCCAAGGATGCACAACGCATATAGGACAATCAAGTCTTCTGGGTCCTCTTCCAGAGTGGCATGGCAGTTGCCATCAATTCTTTACCATGCTTATCACCCACAGGTTTTGATAGATACAAACACATTGCGACCTTTCAAGTGACCATGCACAACATACAGATTTAGAGCTGAAAGGAGAAAACATGGACTTCGCTCCCCTATATGGTCGTGGATGAAGAAATAAACAATTTTATTGCACTCTGGCCCCCGTAGTGGAAGATTGGCTTCAAGACCGAGGCACAGGGCACTAAAAATGCCAACACAACACAAGATAAGGATATCGGAGGCTCCAACAAAAGTACTAAGAAGGACACAAAACCGGCTACGAAGAAAGATGTGCAACAGAAGCAAACTAATGAGAAGGATGCCGAAGAAGCTACACAGAAAGATTTGCAGCCCCATTTAGGGACAAAAAGAGGGGATGCAAGAGGAATTACATCACCTTGTGGGACGAAGTGCACTGGCGAGCCTACCAACAGACCCCAGAAGAAGAAACATTCTCAACAGACATAACACGATAAAATTGTCACCCTAACCGACGGTGACCTTGAGCAGAATATTGATGTCGTCTCTCTAACCATGTAGGATCGATGGGAAGCCCTCGAAGAAAAACAGAAGACTACACTCACCACATTATAAGTTGAGCTCCGCGAGCTACAACTAAAGACATACACACTGCACACCAATGTGACATTGGTGCAGACACTGCAAACCACCAGCAGTGCTACACTCACAACGGCAGAAAGTCGCCTCTGCCCATAACCTGGTGCTGCTCTTATGATCAGTCCGCCCGACCTGGGCACGCATGTCCATAGTTGCCGAGAGGTATAGCTAGACTTAGCCAGACTACCACAAGATGCTTTGTAGAGACTCCACACAGGTATATTCCAGGAGATTCAACACTGGGACCTGCAGATTCACCAATGACTATGCTTGGCTAAACAAACGATCACCGAGAGTAATGCCGCAATCGCCCTTGCCACCACACAATAGAAGGAGATCAAAAGCTTCATTCACCAACTCTGTGCATAAGTTCCAGCAGATATTCCGGCTACTGCTACACCCCAGGCAAAGGTTGAAGGGTTGGTCGCTTCATTGAAGGCATCGCAAACACAAGTTGCAGAGGTTAAGTCATGAATGGAGTAGCATATTTATGATCTGCAGAATAAATTGCAGCCTGAAACACCTCTAGAAGTGTGGGCCCAACGATCTTCGTTGGTCACCACAGCTACGAACATCATCACAGGACAGATCGCGCAGGGTGCTCAACAACTAGAAACTGCCATGCAACTATGGACCAAGGTTCAACACGATCCGCTCCTGCGTGAAATAACCCAGGCCCTATGGCAGAAAGAAGTGACATTTGAAACATTGGAAGCCACCCTGCCCACGTTGGTTCCGGCTCAGCGCTTGCCACGACTGCGAACCATCCAAGACGTCTAAGCTCAGATAGAAGAGCTTCGACAAAAGAAGAAGGCCCTCAACAACTGCCTGAAGCCTTGGGCTGCTAAAGCCCTTAATTTTTCACAGGATGTTGATGTAGCCGTGAAGAAGTTCAACCAGACCCTTGAAAGTGTCACTGCTATGACAGAAGGCCCGATTTCACAAATATTGGTCGACATCGCCCATAATGTTGTTGCCCAAGGTGAATTTGTGTTTCCCCCATTGGCTAAAGCGATCACACTGTTGCAGGTGCAGGTGGAGACCCCTCCATCTCAGTGACTCGGGACGAGTCACAATATTGTGTTGGGGGACTGTCAAAACAAGGTATCCTAAAAAGCTGTGAATCTAGTCCATTTTGTATATTTTTTATTATATTTAGTCAAACACAAGGGTTTGGGGTGGGCCAAGGGTAGACCAAGAGTCCACAAACCACGGTTTGCAGACCATTGGATGCGTTGGCTAAAATAGTATAAATAGTTGAACCTTTTTTAATTGATGGGTAGGAATGAATTGGAATTGATGCTACATGCGAACTGTTATATCTGTAGGGTTGGTTTGGTAAGGACTCCTGCTGGCTGTGTGCGCGGATACCCTCTGTCCTACTGTGTGCGGACCCTGCTGCTGTGTGCGTAGCTTGGGTTTTGGGTATTGTAAGTAAATCTGAAGGATTAATGAATGAAGAAGGTTGTTGGACTATCTTAATCTATTGGACTTACTTTTGATGTGAATCTGTGATATCTGATTGAGTATGTATGCTTCTATGTTATTGATTTTGAGTTGTGAAAGTACTTGTGTTGCGATCTGGATCTATTCTATTATGATTTATGTGATAACTGCGGTAATGTTCTATAATTTTATGATCTGTTAGTTACTATGATTATAATTGGTATTACGCACGTGGATGTGATGGATATCAGTATATCAGGGCTCTGTGATATAAGATCTGGTAACTATAAGAATGAATGCAGCTCCACTTGACTTACCTACCCTCTCTCAAGGTGTGGAAACTTGGTTCCAACACCATCCCATACTGCTTCGAGTGAGAATTTGGCCTGCGCAAGCAGGTCACTGCCGAAAGGGCCAGTAGTATAGGGTTTTGTTGGCAAACCTTAACCTCCAAACCTGGGTTAGGACCCCCCCTGAGCCAACAATGCCTCACACAGAAGTGAGTTGGGAGTTATGTGAATCCCAACATATTCAATAGCCATGAAGCATATAGAGGATACATCGCCCGACAAATTGAAGGATGAAGTATGAAGTCTATGACTCAGCATAGCCATGGATGGCGTCAACCGATATTCCCTCCAGAACACCCACTATTCTGTTTGGCCTGTAGTAGTGATCAATAACAATATCCCCCCATGGTTGTCTGTGAAGAATGAAAATCTTATGTTGGCTCTCATAGTCCTTGGTATAAGACAAGTGAAGAATATGGATGTCTAATTACAACCACTGGTAGATGAATTGAAGGAATTGTGGGATGGGATAAATGTATATGATATATCAAGACCCATCACAACAGAGAGGAGTTTTACATTCTATGGCATATGTGCTTACACGAAACATGATTATCAAGGCTTAGAAGTTTGCTCTGGTAAATTACATGTTTATTTATTGGTTTTTATATGTAACAATATTCTTTCACATATAATTGTTCTGATCTTCATGATATTATTTAACGTGCCATGCATATTGTATACAATAATTTCATAGGTCTTGTAACAAAAGGGTATTATGTATGTAAATTTTGTGGACCTTCTCTAAAATCTAGATGGTCCAATGACCTACGAAAGCCAATGTATAACTCCTCTAGGGTATTCCTCCTAGAAGAACACCCTTACTGAAGAGCAACATCCACTTTAAATGGTAAATGAAAAAAACCAAAGGCCTCCAATAACGACACCAGTTGAATGGCATAGAGCATATGAGAGAGAAAAGGAGAAGGAATTCATAGAAATTTTTTATTCAAATGGGGAGCCTATGTTCGATGATCTAGAATTCTTCGACACCTATGTTGAGAAATTTCCCATTGGGATGGTAAGGAAATCCATCTTTTATAACCTCCCATATTGGGAGCATCTTAATATTACCCACTTATTAGATCCCATGCATATATTTAAAAATGTTTCATCTTCTTTATGGAGGCACATATCATCGAAACAAAATGACACATTGGTTGTTAGGAAATATTGTATTACCTCAAAAACTAAAAAGAAACATTGGCCAAGACAATTAGAAAGTACATGATCAGAGGCAACTGGTCCCTCTAATTTGTATTTCAAAGAAGGTAATGTACCATGTATTTTAAAAAATATGATATTTCTTTGGAAAAGGAAGTTATAATGGGTGTGAGGGTGCCATCTTAATATGGGTCTTCACTACGATGCGGCTTCACCATGGATGACCATTTGTCAAGGTTGAAATCGTATGAACATGTGAATCTTCTAAGAGTAAATAAAATTTCAAAATCATGATTTTATTATTTTTTATATTAATAAATGTTATCCCATGTAGGGATCATAAAACATAACTAGTTTTGTATATCATTGCATGTGTTTATGAATTTTCAGTGTCATTATCCTTTTTTTGTGCATGGGTGTGTGAAAAATGGATTCCCCCAAGACCTAGGACGTGCCATATCTAAATTATATGCATTTATACATTGGATCATGTCAAAGGAGATTCATATGGCTAGCATTCCACGATGGTGTCAAGAGATAGTTGAGATTGTTTTTATGTTTGAGAAGGAACTGTTGACGAGTTTCATGGACTTCCGGGTTCATCTTCTAATCCACCTAGTAGATGAGGTTGAATTAGTTGGGTGGTTTCTTGTCATTGGATGTTTTTCTTAGAGAGGTAAATGAAGAAATTGAAAGGTTTTGTTCAACAAAAGGCAAAACCCGAGGGGTCTATGGCAAAGGGGTACATATCATATGAGTCTTTCTATTATTCCAGTGAGTAGATCAAGAAGATCGAAAACAAACTAGGTGCGGTGATTTGGGACGATGAAACGGATGAAGACAAAAGAGAAGGGTAGCTTCTCCAAGCGAATGGAAAAAGGTGCTTGATAAAGAGTAAGCGAGTTATAATTTTTCAAATTTACACAAAGTAAATATTCATGTTGAACTTCTATATAATGTATATTTTGATCTCATATGTACTATATGTCAGTTTGATTTCATCAGCAAATGCAGAAATTGAAGCAATCAATAAATTTTTTCTTTACAATTCCGAAGTGACACAACTGTGGGTCACATTATACGAAAAAAAGAGGATGAAATGGGATAGTGACATGAAATAATTCAGACTGTTGGATGGTAGAAGTGTGCCTTATCCTGATCATTTAAAAGAAATTATGCCAATTATATGCCCCAATAGTTGGGTTGCTGACCAAGTCAGGGAGAAATATGGTGCAACTGGTCATTACCCGCGTGCTGAAGAGGATGCACTAAACATAGGGATTGGGTGCACCCACTTGGTAATAATCTATTTATGTACATTTTAAACTTAATAATGCACCTTTGAAATGTAACATCTGTATTTCGTATTTTAACAGTTGGGTTATTATAAGACACATGACACTATGATTTTGAATTTATTATAGGTGAACTTGTTCCCATCTATGTGGGAATCTGGACACCATTTTCACACAAAAAATTCCGATGATGGACAGATGACACAAGATTGTGTAGTGTAATTCAATTTCGATCAATCTAGTCGAGCTATCGACCGTGATTAAAACCTAGTACGAGGGACATTAGTTTACATCAGAAAGATACAAGAGATCATTGAAGTATATTTATCTTCTTTCCAATGTGTTATTTTTAGGTTCAAGTGGGGGGATACCTTTGATCATAATAATGTAAAGGAGGATCGCGATAGTAGGATGATATGTATCAACTCTAGAAATATGTGGGATGAAGCTAAGGAGCCCTATGTTTTCCCTCATTATCTTCTAGATCACTTGGAGCCCTATGTAATTGTAATTATAACTAAGACTCTTTTTTTCTAAACATTATAATATGTATTTTGAATTAATTGGTTTTCATTATGTTAATGTTAAAATCATTTCACTTGATAATTTTCAATTATGTTGATCTCGAAAACAATGTTGCACTGTATCAAGTTCTTTTTTTAATGTCAATTCCTAAAATAATGAAACTACTTGATTGCTTTAAATGTGTGCAAATGATATATTCAAAATGTATACTGTTATTTTTGGTATGTAAGATCATAATAAAATAATGATAATTCTAAACATGAATTTATTTTCATTATTTTCTAAAATTTATTATGTTACAAAAATTCATATTATTCTAGATTTATTATTTTACAATTATTTGTATTCATACAAATTTACAAATTTACAATTTTACAATTATGGTAATTTAACAATATTTATGGTATACATTTTACTTACAATAGTAATGGTTCAAAATTGACAACTAATTTACAATTTTAAAAATTTACAAATTTACAAATTTTAATAAAATTGAATGATGGCAATACATACAATTACAATTTTACAATTTCACAATACAATTACAGTTACAATTTTACAAATATTTTACATACAATTACAATTACAATTTTGCAATTTTACATACAATTGCAATTAAAATTACAATTACAATCATTTCACAATACAATTAAAATTACAATTTTACAATTTCACAATACAATTACATACAATTACAATTTTACATACAATTAAAATTAAAATTTCAATTAGAATCACGACATAAAATTTAATAAATATCATGATTTAATATTAAAAATAATCATCACGATCATGATTTATGTTTGTAAATTTGTATGAATACAAATAATTGTAAAATAATAAATCTAGAATAATGTGAATTTTTGTAACATAATAAAGTTTAGAAAGTAATGCAAATAAATTCATTTTTAGAATTATCATTATTTTATTATGATCTTAAATACCAAAAATAACAGTATACATTTTGAATATATCATTCACACACATTTAAAGCAATCAAGTATTTGTATTATTTTAGGAATTGGCATTTAAAAAACGAACTTGATACAGTGCGACATTGTTTTCGAGATCAACATAATTGCAAATTATCAAGTGAAATGATTTTAACATTAACATAATGCAAACCAATTAATTCAAAATACATGTTATAATGTTTCGAAAAAAAAGAGTTGTAGTTATAATTACAATTACAAATTTACAAATATTTTACATACAATTACGATTACAATTTTGCAATTTTATATACAATTGCAATTAAAATTACAATTACAATCATTTCACAATACAATTACAATTAGAACTAAAATTTTACAAATATTTTACATACAATTACAATTACAATTTTACAATTTTACATACAATTAAAATTAAAATTTCAATTAGAATCACGACATAAAATTTAATAAATATCATGATTTAATATTAAAAATAATATACACATCATGATGAATACCAACATGTAAATTAAGTACATCAACATGAACATAAAATACATGGACCATATCTATATATATATATATATATATATATATATATATATATATATATATAATGTCAAAAATATACAACTATAATATAACTACATATAAATGTCAAATATTTGGTGGTACTACATCAATATTAGTACTAGTCGAGGCTTGCTCAGTTGATGATGCAACCTCATGCTCAGATATATGACGTGCTTGCTCAGGATCATGTGCCTGCTCATGACTTGGTGTTTGCTGAGATGGTGCAGACTCCTCATAAGATGCTTGATAATCAAGACTTGACGTTAGCTACTCATGATCTCCAGCATGAGGTGAAGGAGGAGGAGGTGGAGTAATAGAATGATGATCACTCCCATCATGTTCATGCTCATCAGATGAGTTTCTCTGTCATGCATATTGATGGTTCCTAGACATCCTAGTCCACGTCAGTGCTCTGGAAGCTCCTGTTGAGATTCAACAAGAAGATCTGAGTGAAAATTATGCACCTACACTAGGATGGAGCCTCAAACTATTTTAGGTGGAAGTCCATTTTTAAAATTCTTGAGAAAATTCTATTTATAGATGATGTTATATTTTTATATGTATGTGTGAGTTCTATTTATAGATCGCATGTCTATTTATAGATGCATGTCGACTATTATTATACCTTAATAATAGTTGGACAATAAACATTAATCTATTCTCAATGAGCACTTGGAAATAGTTAACTGAAGTGGAAAATAAGTTAGCTATAGGAAATTAGAGTTCAAAGGTTGGTTGGTGGGACATGCCAGTGGACTTAGTTGTAACTGAGTGATTCAAAGTTGTAACAGAGGTGGATGTGTAGTTATGTGAGTTGTAAAGTAGTTTAACTCAGTTAAGTGAGTTAAACTCAGTTGTGCTAGTTGTAACTGAACATACACTGGTGAGATATTAGTTAATTATCTATTTAATTAATTCACAATCAGTGGTCTCACATGAAACTAAATATTTACCATTGTTAACTACATGCATGTAAGATCCAGTGGAGACCCAGTTGAGATGTAGGTGAAAGGGACAATTTGAAAATTAGTTGTGACATTAGTGGGTGCACTCATGCAACCACACACACATTGTATGTGCCCATGAGGATTGTGTAGTTAAGGCAAGCAGGACTCCATTCATTTAGGGATTGCTATCAACAGTGATTGCGCAATGGAGGAAGGCTATCTAGAGGCAGTAAATTGGCACATGTATTTGCCAATTTTTGTATGACAGTGTGATACGATTGTATATTGAACTGGGAGATCTTCGATTAGAGTTTGTATGATATTGTTTCATGATCCACGATATAAACATAATATACGATAGTGGGGTTTTTAGCTTTATGCTTTCCCGGTAAAAACATCTATGTTATGTGCGATTGATCTTTCTTCTTGATATTGCAATTGGAGATCGTGTTTTAAATTCTGCAATAATTTTTTTAGAAGTGATTATGTATTTAACAATGGCATATAATTGTTAAATCAGGAGAATCCAGGCAATACATAATTGTATTAAAATTTCTACATGGTATCAGAGCAAAAGATTACAATTTTGAAGTAGAAGCTGAGTTTGTTGGTGGAAACAATTCAAATTTGCAGAAATATTTTCTTGGTGCTACAATTGAGTAAATATCGAAATGGATTTCAATGGCTTGTGGCTAGAGTATGCACTCAAGGGAAGCTCAAGCTACATTTTCTATAAGGACAGGATGGAGGCGGTGCTCAAAGATAATGGCTTGAAGGAATTCATCGACAGTGATGTTCCTAAGCCCACTTTGACGGATACTGCATAACTTGTTGCATGGAAAAAGAAAGTTGAAAAGGCAAGAAGGATTCTATTGGAAGGTGTACGAGACCACATTCACTCAAATCTTCATGGGAAATCTACACTATATGCTATGTGGAAGGATTTGACAGATATTTTCCAAAGCAACAATGACCATAGGAAATTGGCGTTGAAAGATAAACTCAGGAAGATCAAGATGGAAAAGGGAAACAATATTCCAAAGTATCTCACAAATTTTGTCCAATGTAGGGATGAATTTGGGAGTGTGTGAATAACTGTTGCTGATGATGATTTGGTGAGCTTATCTCTCTTGGGAATTCCTAAGATTTGGCATAGTTATGAAGACTCTATCAATGGACGGGAAAAACTACTGGATTTGGAATGACTCTGGTCGGATCTAGTGCGGGAGGAGTTCAGGCGGAACACCAGAGATGGATCTTCATCAAAGAATGATTATGAAGAGGATTGTGCTTTGGCTACCAAGGCAAGGAAATTGAAGGGGATATAAAGGCAAGAAGCTGGATTTGTCCAACGTGAAGTGTTTTCACTGTCACAAACATGGGCATCTCGCTACTAACTATCCGCAGAAGAAGAAGAACATGAAGGTTGTTGGAGTTGCAGCTAGTGAGGCCCTTGAATCACAATTTGAACTCGATTTCTCTTTAATCACATGCATGCTGTCAAGTGTATTGGGATCTGTGTGGTATCTATATAGTGACGCTTCCTTCCACATGACGGGAGCTAAGGAGTTTTTTAATTACTTGGAGGAGAAAGATATCCAAATTCATATAGAGATGGGTGACGATGGATGATATAGTGCGACTGGTATTGGAACCATTACCTTTGAGAGAGAGTCAGGTAAACCATTTCAATTGAAATATGTTATGCATGTTCCAGGTCTGAAGAAAAATTTGGTCTCAGTGGCAATGTTAGAGGACAGAGGCTATGACGTTGTTTTCAACGATGGAAAATCTTTCCCGCGATGTAAAATAATGGGTCAATCCAAGAGGATAGGGCTTCGAGTTAAGAATCTCTACAAGATGGAGGTAGATGGCTGCGCTGCCACGATTGGAGAGGCAGAAAAATTGGTGAGCCAGGATGAGGGCGAATTATGGCACAAGCGATTGGGCCATCTTCATCATGGAGCCTTGAAATTCATGTAGAAAATATCTATTGGACTTCCAATGGGAAAAATTGCTTAGTTAGATCAGTGAAAGGGTTGCACCATCGGGAATAACGTAAAGTCCACCGTTCATGAAAAGGAGAACCATGCTTCGGTGATCATGGAGAGAGTTCACACAAATTTTTATGGACCATTCTCGGTTGCTTCAACAACAAAACATAGGTATTATGTTATTTTTGTTGATGAATTTTCTTGTAAATGCTAGATCTTCTTCATGTAGAAGAAGGATCAAACATTCTCAAAGTTCTATGAGTTTAAGGCATTGGTGGAGAAAGAGTTGGGGAAGCAAGTGAAGGCTCTGAGGAGCGATAATGGTGGATAATACATCTCTAAATAATTCAAATACTTCTGCAGCAAATAAGGAATTCGAAGAGAACTCATAGCGCCTCATAACCCACAAAAATATGGGGTCATGGAGAAGAAGAAAAGAATGATCATGGGTGCAGTAATAGCGATGTTGCATGATCAGGGCCTACCAATGCATTTGTGGGTGGAAGCATGCAACACTGCGGTTTATGTGCAAAACCATTTTCCTCATAGAGTACTTGGGATGAGTACACTTGAAGAAGATTTCATTGGTAAGAAACCACATGCTTCTCACTTTAAGATTTTTGGCTCATCTGTTTATGTGCATGTGACCAAGAATGGCAAGAAGAAGCTTGAGCCGACTGCTGAAGTTAGGATATTTTTTGGGTACATAGAAACATCCCATAATTATCATGTGTATTTTCCTAACAATAATATAATTGTTATGCGACGGGATATAAAATTAGATGAGGGGGAATCCATGCGTTTATCGCTTGAGAGGGAGCTAGACTTGCATGCGTAGGAGGAACTGTTGATTCCCAAAGATGAGTCTCTAGATGTGGATCAACCACTGGAGGAGGTTCACGAAGTGGAGGAGCACACTCACATGGAGCCAAACATCAGAAATGGTAGAAGGTGTACCACAGAAGCTAATAGGCTGAGACTTGATGTTGCGCAGAATGTAGGAGCCCCTACTTCACAGTGTAGACAAAGACAGTCTCCTGACTGATTTACTGGATACATGGCTCTCATGAGAAAATGTATTGTGACTAAGCCATCTTCCTTTCAGGAAGCAGTGCAGGAGCCCACATGGGTAGATGCAATGGTGGAGGAGTATGACTCCATTGTCAAAAATAGTGCTTGAGAAATTGTTCAAAGGTCGGTTGATAAATCAGTGGTAGGTTCAAGATGGATCTACAAGGTAAAGCAAGCCGCTGATGGGTGTGTTGAGAAATACAAGGCTAGATTTTTGGCTCAGGGCTCGGGGCTTCTCACAGATCGATGGGATAGATTATGAAGAAACCTTTGCACATGACACATGGTATTATTCCATAAGGAGCATCCTTGCTCTCTCAGTGTAGATGGGTTGGCGCGTTCATCAGATGGATGTGAAGACTACATGTCTCAATGGGATAATTGAGGAAGAGGTGTACATAGAGCATCCTAAAGGATTTTATATCTTCAATAGCAAGTTGCATGTGTGTAGACTCAAAAGAGCATTCTATGGGCTGAAGCAACTACCCCGTGCCTGGTACACTCAGATAGAAAACTATTTCACTAGACTTGGCTTCACCAAGTGTGAGGCGGATGAAAACCTATACAAATTGTGGTGGAGGGTAATATTTTAATCATTTTTCATTATGTTGATGATTTAATACTAATCGGTGATGAGTAGTTGATACATTCATGCAAGGAGGACCTTGAAAAGGATTCTGAGATGAAGGATATGGGCCTCCTTCATTATTTCCTTCGATTGGAAATATGGTAGTGAGATGGTGAACATTTTTGTGTCTCAAGGAAAGTATGCAAGGGAGATACTGGGTAAGTTTCACATGGAGAGCTACAAACCCATGGATAATCCTCTTACAAGAAACTGAAGGAAAGAGGATGCTACATCTGGAGAGGTAGTGGATGCTATTGTCTATTGATAGTTAGTGGGTTCGCTAATGTATTTAGTGAACACGAGACCAGACATATGCTATGCGGTTAACCAGCTAAATCAAGCGATGGTTAAGCCTACCAAGCTCCTTTGGAAGGCGGGAAAGCATGTCCTGAGATACCTAAGGGGCACAACCAAGTTTGGCTTATGGTACAGACAAGTGGATGAGGTGAAGTTGCATAGGTTCACGGATGCAGATTGGGCGACCAGTCCAACGGTCAGAAAGAGCACATCAGGGGGGATCTTTAGTATCATATCTATAGTTGTTTCTTGGTATAGTAGGAAGCATAGATCCGTGGCACTCAGTTCAGCGAAAGCGAAATACATGGCAGCAAGTCAAGCTACATGTGAGGCTATCTGGATGAGAAATATATTGGTTGGTTTATCTGGTTCTCATTTAGATCCGATGGTGATTGATTGTGATAATCATAGTTGCATTAAACTCTCAATTAATCATGTGTTTCATGATAGATATAATCATATAGATATCCGATATCATCATATCAGAGATTGTGTGCAGCAGAAGATCATGTTGCTTCAGTACATTCCTACGAAAGTTCAGGATGCAGATATTCTGAGGAAGGCACTCACCAAGAGAAAATTAGAATACCATAGAGACATGATCAGGGTGAAGGATAATCCCTTTCTTATTGAGAGGGAGTGTTGAGATTCAACAAGAAGATCCTAGTGAAAATTATGCACCTACACTAGGATGGAGCCTCGGGATATTTTTAGTTGGAAGTATATTTTTAGATTGCATGAGAAAATTATATTTATATATGATGTTATATTTTTATATTTATGTGGGATTTCTATTTATAGATCACATGTCTATTTATAGATGCATGTCGACTATTATTATCCCTTAATAATAGTTGGATAATAAAAATTAATCTATTCTCAATGAGCACTTGGAAATAGTTAACTGAAGTGGAAAATAAATTAGCTATAGGAAATTCAAGTTTGAAGGTTTGATGGTGGGACATGCAAGTGGACTTAATTTTAACTGAGTGATTTGAAGTTGAAATAGAGTTGGGTGTGTAGTTATGTGAGTTGTAACATATTTTAACTCAGTTAAGTGAGTTACACTTAGTTGTGTTACTTGTAACTAAACATACACTAGTGAGAGATCAGTGAATTAATTATTTAATTAATTCACAATCAGTGATCTCACATGCAACTAAAGATTTACTACTTTTAACTACATGCATGTCAGATCCAGTGGATACCCAATTGAGATGTAGGTGAAAGGGACAATTTGACTATAAGTTGTGACATTAGTAGGTGCACTCATGCAACCACACACACATTGGATGTAAACATGAGGATTATGTAGTCAAGGAAAGCATAATTCCATTCATTTAAGGATTGCTATCAGCAGGGATTGCACAGTGGAGGTAGGTTGTCTGGAGGCAGTAAATTGGCACATGTATTTTCCAATTTTTGTATGACAGTGTGAGACGATTGTATATTGTATTGAGAGATCTTGGATTACAGTTTTGTATAATATTGTTTCATGATCCATGATATATACATAATATATGATTGTGAGGGTTTTAGCTTTATGATTTCTCGATAAGAACATATGTGTTATGTGTGATTGATCTTTCTTATTGATATTGAAATTGGTGATCGTGTTTTAAATTCCACAATATTTTTTGTAGAAGTGATTTTGTATTTAAAAGTGGCATATAATTGTTAGATCATGAGAATACAGGAAATACATAATTGTATTAAAATTTCTATGGCTCCAATGGTATGACGCATGAGGGTCATCATACCACGGGGCATGCCTCTCTAGATTTTTTTGAGCCTATGATCAGCCTAGATCTCTTTGATCATAGCTGGCAGACTCCCTCATCAACTAGGAGTTGACAGAGTTGGTCGCCCAACTCCATCCTGAATCAGGTGTCCAACCTACACTACACCCCACGAGTATTTTCACATGATAAGGATCATTTTTGTCACCCTGATCCTCCACCTCTTCCATCTCCTCGTCAACATCTACACTTGGATCATTTGGCGGGGGTGGAATCACGTCCCCAAAAAATTTCCTAATATCTACAAAATATATAGTACACAACAATAATCAGACAATTTAATTAAACAATTAAATAAACAAGTTAAAGAACATGTTTGAATAAATTTTATAATTATAATTAATTAATTAAGACAACAAAATGAAGCTATATTAATTTAAATAAAACACTAATATTACCTCTCTCATTCGGTGGCTCATCCGTGCGAAGAGGATGTTAGTACACCCTCGCCAATCCAAACTGATGTACAAACATGGAACCAAAACGAACGAGTGATCATCAGCACTGGCTAGCAACTCTAGTGCATCAGGAGATATCCTGGCAGGAAAGTGAGACTGTCCCCTCTTAGGCATCATCTGGCCCCACCTTTGCATCCGTACATGCAACATTGACCTACGAGGCTGCCGAACAAAATTAGGCCTCGTCTCTGGAAACCTCTAAAAAAATTGACAAAATAACTCTAAATAAAAAAGGAAGGACAACCTCCCATGTTCCTGAGAACGACATCTATCTAATGCTATATAACAATTATGCAAAAAAAAACTCAGACCACCTCACAAGTCATGGCGCTTGGAATAAAGGATCAACATAAAATAAAATCAAGCAAGTAATGTGTTGCCCTTCAATGGTATAGTGTGCAATGGTCATCAGCAATAGTGAGAGGCACCTCACCTCCTCTACACAAAATGAAGCAATACGTAACTAACCATCGGACACATAAAAATCTGCAGGAGAAACTATATCATCCCTAATGTATCTCTGGGAGTATGCCAAATGACTCCCTGCTACATAGCCGATGGGGACATCTAGGAACTAGGGAAAATCCTACCCTCTCCTAGATAGGCCAGTAATAAAATTTATGTCCTCATTAGTGGGCATGAACCACTCGCCAGGACCGACCCATAAAACCTCTCAGTGCACATCCCACCTAAAGATCAATTGTCCCAATAACCCACTATGGCCCTTCAAGGATGTAGCCTCCTCATAGAACTTTAGGTTGCCTACCTCCCTTAGGATAAACTAGGTGGTGGTTGTTAGGGTCTTGTAATTTATAGGATCTCAAGGTGATTGAGTATTTTGTCTCAATAATCTTACATTGTAAATAATTTTCAATATGAAAATGATTTAAAAAAAAATACATAAAAGAAAAATGAAAAGAGGGTATATCTAAAAAAACGAATAAAGATATAAAGCTCAAAAATGAAATCTTAAATAACAACACCTATGCCCAATTTTGGAAGCAGACTTCCTATTCTCAAAGTAGGTTGTTGTCAGTATTTAGTTTATAGAAGGGTAAGATACAGTTGATCTTCCTTGAGGACCAAATCCCACAGCCAAAGTCAACATATGACTACAAGAAGACAACTTTTGAATTCGACAGAAATGACATTCATCCCATTGATCAAATTTAGATGCACAAGCAGACAGGTGAAATGATCTCTTCAAAATTGACTAACACAACAATGTATCTTTCCAAATTTAGGTTTCCTTGTCCAATATCCAATGAATGTTGAAAATGGAGAATATATCTTCTCTTGTTAAGAATAAAAGGATTAAATCCTTCGAATATTTAGTGGTGAATATAGGATATGATCCCTCTAATATGAAGGTTTCATAGGAGATAATAAAAAAGAAGAATGTTGACATAGCAACATTAAGAAAACAGTTGAAGCTGTCAGATACTGAAGATCCCCTCACCAAGGATATTAAGGAGACAAAGACCCAGAAAACTGATATGATGAAGCTCATCATGGAGAAAAATTCACAGATAAAACAGATGAAGACCAAAATGGAAAATATGATCAAAGAAAAGGAGCAGACTGTAAAGCTATCCATTGTTCCTTTGGATGATGGAACTCTTACAGCATTCCAATAGCTACAGCCTCTACTCCATAGACTACACAAAAAAAATATGGTGCAGAACAGTTGACAAGGTAGTGGAAAATATGTTTATTCAAACATAAGAGATTAAGAAGTTCTAGGATCAGGTTAAATTATTTCAAGACCAGAGGACAAGGAGTGAAGCTTCTCATTCAGAAGAAGCACAAAGAGCTGAGACGTTGACAGAAATATTATAGAAGTCATAAATAGAGGCAGCAATAGGAAAGACCTTGTCGCAAGTAAAGAATATCATCTGGGCAGCTATTCTGAACTCCATTACTGAAATCTAGCACCGCATCCAGATTATCTTTGAGCAAAAGGAGTTGATAAAAAGAGCAACTGATCATTAGGGGAATTTTGAGGTCTAAAATGGGCCTCCTAAGAAAAATGTACAACCAAAATATACTTTATAAGAACCAATAAGATTCAAGATGATGATGTCAACCATAGGGGATGATTCACCATTTGTTAATTAAAAGGGTGAAAAGATTAAAAAATCATAAAATAACAAAACTAATTTTTCAACTCGTATTTTCAACTTATCTCCCAAAGTTTTAACTCAGATTTCGAGTGGGAGTACTCGTTGGATGCAAAATTTAATTCCTCATTCAAGGAGTACCCATGTTGCATACTTTCGATGCATTCTGCAACATGCAAAATGAGAAATACATGAAAAAACGTGATTGGAATCATGTTTTTCATGTATTTCTCATTTTTCATGTAGCAAGATCCATCGAAATTATGCAACATGGGTACTCATTGGATGAAGAATTAAATTTTTCATCCAACGAGTACTCTCGCTCAAAATTTGAGTAAAAACTTTAGGAGATAACTTGAAACTACGAGTTGAAAAAGTAGTTTTTTTTTTCCCTCTAAAATTTGATGATGTAATCAAGTCTTATTTTATTATTTCCACTATCATTTTATAATTTCCTTAGGAGTCCCATTTTAGACCTCAAAATTCCCCTAATGTGGTACCACAGACATCAAACAAAAGCTAGGATAAATTCCTACAACATAAACCAACATCATCAAGTTCCTGAACTCCAAAAATAGATATGAATTGGATGATTTCGGAGTATATGATAGGACAAAAACCATTCTAGAATTGAAGAGGATTATTACTAAGAATAATCTAGTTGTTCATCTAGAATAAAAGTTCCACAGTCTAGAGATAGCGTTTAATGGATTCTTTACTAGAATAAAGCCTTTAACACAAAAGGGTATGCATTCTTTATTTGTGATAAATGATAAGTTGATATCTCATGAAGATTATGTTAAGAAGTTGAAAGAAATTTCCAAGCAAAACACCAATTTTTCCAACATCAAGGGTAGTATGACAGGTAGAGAATTTTTAGAAGAAATGAGTAATGATTTCTTCATCCAGCATGAGGCAAATCATATTTTTATGGTAAAGCACACTTTTGCAAGATACACTGAAGTTGATGAGATTTATCGAAAGGTAATTAAATTGACCATCCTGAATGAAGATCGATGGGATAACTTCTGCGAGTTATAAGATTAAATCATAATTTTGGGGTAGTAAGCATCATCTAGCACATCATCCATCACATCAGCCAGCGTAAGCCAGAAATAGGTCCATTCAACAATTGTTCCTCCATCGTGCCAACATTCCATATCATGTCCACCTAACCTATTATTTTGTAACAAGTTAGATTTTATTGATTGATACTATGCTAATAATACACTGTTGGTTGAGGCAGTGTTTCTGTAAATCATTTATTGTAAATTAGTATAAATACTTCATTATTCGAAGTATTAAGTGTTGATTATCGAGTATATTTTTCTTCTGAGCATTGTAATTTCCAATTTTCTAGGAGCATCAATAATACAAGGAAATTTCACAGGATTCATGTGGTGTATTCACTAGTGATGTTTTTCTTCTGTAATTGTGTTATTCATTGTTTTTCCTTTCTCTGTAATTTTGGAAATCTTAATTTCATAATAGAAACGGTGATGAATAGGATATGTTAATTAGAACACCTTATTCTAGTTCTTTGAAATTTACATGTTTTCTACTGAGGTTAGATTGAAGAATATTGTATTGCTTTTCAATCTCTACTGAATTCCAAACTTATTCTATTTTCATAATTCACTTAAAATCCTAAAGGATCCAATTAATGCAACCTATATTGCCCTATGAGACTTCTTCAAAAATTGATGCATATCGAGTTAAATACTTATGACTCCATAGCCCAAAGGAAATATAGCCATGTAATCAACCAAACAATCCAAATCAAACAAACAATCAGGTACAGTAATAACTAGCCTAAAATTCACTAAAAAAAAAGTTAAGTTTTATAGAGAGTGTTATCACTCAGAAAAAAAAAAAAAAACGAAACATCATTTGACATAGTCTTAGAGGTTCATGTGTCAAAGGTATGGTCATAGAATTCATTTTTGTATTACTTGGTAAAGGAAAATTTTTAATTTTTCTTATTTGCCTATCCTAAGGTCCAAACCCACCCCCATTCAAGTATTTTCA
Source organism: Pinus albicaulis (assembly GCA_034641835.2). Taxonomy (NCBI): domain Eukaryota; kingdom Viridiplantae; phylum Streptophyta; class Pinopsida; order Pinales; family Pinaceae; genus Pinus; species Pinus albicaulis. Next base: position 426,286,027 of record CM076584.1, on the reverse strand, counting down.
TGTCATATCAGTCATTATTTCCTAACATATTTCATTTCCCAAGATTAAAACTCCGAAAAGGTCATTTTAGCCAAGAATTTCTACTTTCATTGCGAATTACACAGAAAAAAACACACTTTTCGCTACGAAACTGCTAATACTTTCATAATGAAACTGCCCAGAAATACACTAAGTACGCTACGAAAGGAGGTATTCCTATTTGTATTTTCAAAACAGGTGCTAGGTGTCAGTCAATGATTGAAGGGGTTAGGGTAGATTCCATTCGAGCCAATTAGGGTTAAATCAAGATAAAACGATCATTGTTGAAGTCATTATTACCATTTTAAGCATGTATCAATCATGATTATGCCATGAGTTGTCATTGAACTTTAAAATCTTTCCCAATTGAGTCATTTTTCATTCTTCGCTCCCTCTTTGCATGTTATTGAGCTCTGCAGAGTTATTTCACTAAGCCCAAGTTGTGGTTGGAATTTTCCAAAGTTTGTAGGTATCACCGATCAAGCGAGGCAGAGAAGCACATAAAAGTACCATGGCTACAAATTGGAAGAACAAAAAAGGTGGCCACTGTCTCAGATATGAGCCCTCAGACATGAAATTGATAAATCAAGACCCAACACCTTCAAAATTTTTCAGAAGAACAAGGTGTTTGCAGTTTTGCCAAATATAGCAAGGATGCCATGTACAGTTTTCTAAAGCGTTTTCCCTAAATTTCAATGGGACAACTGTAAAAGTGGGAATGCTGAACCTCACTATAATGCCAGAGACTATTCCATCAGCAACAGGAATTCCAAGAGGGGGAGAGAAATGGTTCAAAGGTTTCAAATTCAACATGCAGGACTATAAGGAATTTATCAAGCTAGAACATAGTGAGGTTGACCTTACAAATGACATTCCAAGGAACTACATGAAAGACAATTTCTCAAAGCTACTGCTTATCATTCAGAAGTAATTCACATGTGACGGGAGGTATCATAAGGTTTATTCTTACCACTTCAGGCTTCTACTACATTTTTTGGTAATAAATATCTTGATATACCTTTTTACTTATATAGAAACTTAGCAAAAATGGAAAATAAAGTTCAATCTAAATTTGAAGGAAATGAAACCTCACTCTTTCATCATGGCTTAATCAAGTTCCTGGTTTTAGAGGACTTAAAAAGACTAGGCAGAGACTAGTCTTCTTTTCGATTTGTTAGTGGTTTTGAAGTGGATCCCATTACCCCTAAGAGAAGTCCTAAACCTAGAGGTATACCATCACTTTTAGTGGCAGAACAAAGTGAACCTTTAGTGGCAGAGAAAAATGAGCCCATAGGGGTAGAGAAAAGTAAAACAATAATCATGGAAACATAGAAATTGCATAAAATTGATACACCTGTTGTTTCACCTACAAAACAAAAGCCAACTGTGAGCAAACCTGCAAAAAAAGAGCCAACTGTGAGTAAACATGGAAGAAAAAGAATTACAAGAAGCCAAACAATGGCTAAGGGAAATTTAGAATACATTCTACATGTTATTGATATTGAGGAAACCCCCATAGTCTAAGCTAAAGATATAGATGTAACATCCCCAAATTTTCACATGGAATTTGGAATATTAGAGTTCTTAATTTTCTTAATCCTCAAGATGAATTAATATCCACTTTTATGTGTGAATGTGGATTAGTTAAGCCTAGATCTACATAAAGTAGGTAGTGGAGCAACTACTAATGTGAATGGATTGGAGATCATGTCTCATTTATGAGACGGATCATGGAGGTTTATATAGTCAACTAAGATCTTGGAAGGAATCAAACATAAGATCATAGAGCATTCATGATGACGTGATGGAGGAAGTTATGCAATTAATGCACACCAGATGGAGAGGGTGTACATTGCACCTAGACAGGATGGATGAATTGGAAAGACATCGTAGTCAAACATGGAGGATCATGTCCACATGCACAGTGCAGTTTAGTTGAGGGCCAAGGCATGGGAAGGCTCAAAAACAATATAAAGGAGATGAAGGCAACAATGAAAGGAGGCTATTGATTATATATTTTGAGGTCTATTTAGATCTGGAATTGTCATGTGACATTCCATTGCTTTCTTGGGTTGTTTAGCAAAGATTGCAAGTGTTGTTTAGCAGAAGGTGTTCCTGGTTGGGAATCCCACCTCTTTCTTTGAGTAGCTCTGGAGAGAGGGTTGTCCTTCATTCTACATCAGGCATTTTTGGCATATATCTTTTCCTAATTTATGTAGAACATCTATATTCAGAAATTGTACATTTCTAAAGAACAGTTTGGAAGGTGGAGGTTGCCTTCAGTATTTCAGCTGGAGAGCCAGTGAAGGTTTATTCCTATCACCTTGGGCTTGAAGATCAAAATTCCTAGAGCTTCATTACAGATCTAGCATCAGGCCAAAATTTATTTACCTCCTAGAAGCATTAATTCCTTCTAGAATTACGCTGTCCATTATTGCAGATCCAAAGGAGGAAGGAAGTTGCTAGCATTTCAGCTAGTAATCCTGTGAGGTATCATTCCCTCACCTTGCCATCAATATTTCCATTAGCCTGGAGTCTATTGTAACATATTTTAGTAGGCATAGAGCCTCTCTCTCCTTTACAACGCAGTTTTTTTGAGTAGTTCTATAGCAGTAACTGTAATCATCATTGGAGGATTGAGAAGCTAGATCTAGAGCTTCGATCTTGTAGATATGAAGGAGGGATCGGCCCTTCAAGCTTAAATCTGATATTGTGACATATTTCAGCCATCTATTTTTTAGATCTAGCTTCAAATATGTAATCCCAGCAGATAAAGGATAAAACCCTAGGAGGGTGATTTTCCAAAGTTGTAGATCTGGAAAATCCTTTCTGGGTTATCTTGGGTTTCCATCACATTGGCTAGATCTTAACTCTTGGCATCATCAAAGCTCTTGAGCTCCCTAGATATGCATTTCCTCTTGCAATAGTTCATGTATATCTTCAGCAGAAGGGACATCGCAGTATTTCTTCCTATAAGCTCACAATTTATGCAGTGCTAGTTGTAGCACCATTGTAGGGTGATTCTAGGCCATCTCTTCGGCTAGATCTACTCATTTTCTATACATTGTGTAACTGAATAATCTCCATATAATAAAATGGCTTAGCTTCTCTATAAATTCTGATGTTGTCTTGAGATTTATTTTTTACTTAGTTTTAGTTCTTATATTGTGTTTAAGTATTACTACATTCTCCCTTCTGGTATACTACAGTTGTATGAGAGCATGATCTTTGGCTTAAATTTTGGACACTTCATCTTTTGCATCAAAAGAAGAAGCAGATAGATGAGATCTATCATGAAGGAGGATTATAGACATGCCACTCTTATATTTAGATCCAAGCAATATCTCACCAAGGAGGTCTATCAAATGAAGGGAGAAAGGAAAAAAGAACATCTAAGAAGAAGATTTGAAAAGGAAGGTCCAAGCACTTCCTATCAGCAGAAAAGAAAACCAGAGAATCATAGATCTCCTCATAGATCTACTATGCCCAATTTCTTTGAAGAAGGTGAGAGGTATATAAATGAAGAAAGAAGAGAACCTGAGACTCATGAGACTCTCACTTTTTATTTTGAAGAGTACAAGGCATAGTCTAGAGCATTAAAAAAAATTCTAACTCTCCAAGAATTATTTGAACTCAAGGAAAAAAGAAGATCCTATAGTAGCAATAGAAGGAAGAGGCACAATAGATTCTATTTACCTATATCTGATGGATCTTCGTCAAGTATTTTTAACGCTTGGAGGAAAGAGTTACATACATTTTTCAAGCTACATCCTGTGGCTGAAAAAGAGGTTGTCCAAATTGTAGCACTTCATCTTTTAGGTGAAGCCAATGATTGGTGGTTTAGTCAGATGGAGTATGCAAAGGTGACTAAATATTCATATTTCTTTCAAAATTTGAGAAAGAAGTTTGATATGAAGAAGACAAAGATGTGCCAGAAAGAGAAATTTCCTAAGGAAACAAATGAGGATGTCAATCTTGCCACTTTGGACAAGGAGTCACTACATTCACCACCAACTGCAAAAGTACTTACACCCAGAGAAGAGACACTTAAAACTTTGAAAAATAGTCTTGAGCTCTTGACATATAGAGTCCCATGCATGATTTAGGAGATGCATGAGGAAGAGGAGGAATATTCCAGCGCTGGTACTTTGATTGAAGACCAACCATCTCTCTTACCAGCAGTTGGAGACACCATTGTCCCGGTAGGAGGAACTCATGTGTTTTCTTAAGAGGTTCCCACACATCAGTGGATCCAAGGTATGCATACACATTCATCACCTATTTCTTTAGTGGATCTTATTGGAACTTATGGGGACATGCCATCAGGGCCAAAACATAACCAAGGATTAGATCAAAATGCTGATTTGGAGCAGCAACATATCACAGCGCAGAGGACCCTTGATCTAATCAAGGAGGAGATGAAAATATATCTCATTTTATCATGGATGGACTACATTCAACCTCTTGAGTTGAAGTGTAGAGTTGTAGAAAAAGGTATGAGCATAATCCTATGTACAATGATTGGTTATGAGCTCAGTATTATACCTTGCTTTGACACAGTATATGTATTACCCTGCAGATCTATAGCATTGTCACTTAGTAGCAGTGATAGTAAAGAGGCCCCATTATTCTTGGAGCATTTTGAAGGTAGCTTCACTCATGAAGCAATGGAGGTTAAGATGATGAATGGTAGACATCCTGAGATGAGAAATATTTTCTCATTTCTTGATGATAATTTCTCAATGAGAATCTCACATCTCAAAGAGAGACTTCTACATGCAGTAGATCCAGAACCTCATTCGTTTTCGAAGGCCATGGATGAGAAGAAGGTCTCATTAAGAGATCTCATTGGAGGTGCACTTCAAAATTTCATGGAGTGAAAATTTCTTCATCAGTTTGAAGAGGTTGGTATCTTACAATGGGAGGATACCAAGTTTTTGCAGAATGAGATCCATCATCCACATTGGGATGAATGGTTGATAGTATGGAGCAAGGGGTTTCCCAGCCACTTACAGATCTATGACATAGGCCAACAAGAAGCATGGTTGCGCTAGTTTCTCTTGGGTGAGTATGGCTACCACTCAATGAGTCATAATTTTCTGATTCATGCCTTACACGTCACTGGAAGAATGCAAAAGAAGAAGGCATGGTTACTTTGGTCGTTGATGAGAGAGTTTTGACATCACATTTTATATCTTATGTCCATTTATTTACTCTTGTTCGGGATATGTCTCATGTATTTACATGTATTTCTATTTGGGATGTATCTCATGTTCATGTATGTACTTGCGCTTGGGAGAAAGTATAACTCTCACATGATGTGGCATAAAGGAGCTTGTTTGTATTATTTTGATGAGACATTTTACATGTCCATTACTATATTGTTGCTCCATGACTTGCACCATGATGATGTAAGGTGGTAGCAAGAATCCTTGTTGCTATGGTTATTATTGGGAGAGTATCGGTTAAATTCTTCCAATACATTACATGACATTGTTGGAGGATGGAAAAAAGAGGCATTATAGTGTTGGCTTTTGTTTGGGGATTATGGTCATTGTACATGGTATAATGATGGTGTGATGGGGCAGAAATATGCCTTTTTAAGGTGGCTTATCTTGAGAGAATATGGCCACTATATTTGGTACAATGATGATGTGGTATGGCAGCAAGACGCATTGCTATGTTGGCTTCTTTTGAGAGAGTATGGCTCTCGTATTCTCATTGATATTGATTTGGCATGGCAACAAGAAGAATTTTTGTGTTGGCTTCTTTTGAGAGAGCATGGATATCTTACATGTTTTCATGATGATCTAGCATGGAAGCAAGAGGCTTTGCTGTGTTGGTTGTTATTAGGAGAATATGGTTTGACATTGTTCATGTTTTCCCATATGTCTCTACTTATTGTTGATCACTATGTTGATGTGATGTTTGATTCCTACATGGCCAACATGGCTAATGGTGTGAGCATTGATAGATGCAATCTACTCTATGTATCATGGGATGGAGAGATAGTACATGAGTTGGGAATTTCCACTTTGGGAATGAACCACTTCACCTTATGTATCTCATGTGTAGAGGAGATCTTTTGTCATCATATGGTTGCCACTTGGAGATTCATTGATGAGGAATGGTATCTAACTTTTCAGTTGGAGGCCATTCTAGACATTCTAGAGAGGCAGCTTTGGAGTTGGACATGCATGACACATTGTGACAGATGGGGAGGCCTTCCACATGAGGGTTCCATTTGGAGGGGGGACGTTTGTTGTAGAATCCAATTTTGCAGTTGCTTGTGACAAGAAAATTTTTTCCGGGGAGGACTGTAATATTCCCAAATTTTCACATGACATTTGGAATATTAGAGTTCTTAATTTTCTTAATGAATTACGTAAATAAAAGGGTGGAGGGACCCATAATCATCAAGATGAATAAATATCCACTTTTATGTTTGAATGTGGATTAATTAAGCCTAGATCTACATAAAGGAGGTAGTGGAGCAACTATTAATGTGAATGGATTGGAGATCATGTCTCATTAATGAGACAGATCATGGAGGTTGATACAGTCAACTAAGATCTTAGAAGAAATAAAATATAAGATCATAGAGAATTCATGATGAAGTGATGGAGGAGGAAGTTGTGCAATTAATGCACACATGATGGAGAGGGTGTGCATTGCACCCAGACAGGATGGATGACTTGGAAAGATAACGTAGTCAAACATGGAGGATTTTTTCCACATGCACAACATAGTTTAGATGAGGGCCAAGGCATGTGAAGGCTCAAAAAATATATAAAGGAGATGAAGGCAACAATGAATGGAGGCTATTGATTATAGATTTTGAGTTATGTTTAGATCTAGAATTGTCATGTGACATTCCATTGCTTTCTTGGGTTGTTTAGCAAATATTGCAAGTGTTGTTTAGCACAGGGTGTTCCTGGTCGGGAATCCCACCTCTTTCTTTGAGTAGCTCTAGAGAGAGGGTTGTACTTCATTCTACATCAGGATTTGGTGCCATATATATTTTCCTACTTTCTGTAGAACATCTATATTCAGAAATTGTACATTTTTTAATATTAGTTTGGAAGGTGGAAGTTGTCTTCAATATTTCAGTTGGAGAACCAGTGAAGATTTATTCCTATCACCTTGGGCTTGAAGATAAACATTCCCAAAGCTTCATTTCAGTTCTGGAATTAGGAAAAAATTTATTGACCTCTTAGCAACATTAATTGCCTCCAGAATTATGTTTTCCATTATTGCAGATCCAAAGGAGGGAGGAAGTTGCTAGCATTTCAGCTAGTAATCCTATGAGGGATCATTCCCTCACCTTGCCATCAATATTTCCATCAATCTAGATTCTATTGCAACATATTCAGTAGGAATAGAGCCTCTCTCTCCTTTACAATGAAGTTTTTCTGAGCAATTGTGTAGCAGCAAATGTAATCATTATTGGAGGATTGAGAAGCTAGATCTAGAGCTTCTGGCTTGTAGATTTGAAGGAGGGATCAACCCTTCAATATTAGATCTGATATTGTGAAATATTTCAGCCATATATTTGTCAGATATAGCTTCAGATTTGTAATCCTAGCAGATAAAGGATCAAACCCTAGGAGGGTGATTTTCCAAAGTTGTAGATTTGGAAAATCCTTTCTGGGTTATCTTGGGTTTCCATCACATTGGCCAGATCTTGAATCTTGGCATCATCATAGCTCTTGAGATCCCAAGATCTGAATTTCCTTTTGTAGAAGTTCATGTATATCTCCAACAGAAGGGAAAACGCAATATTGCTTCCTATAAGCTCACCAGTTACGCAGTGCTAGTTGCAGCACCATTGTAGGGTGATTCTAGGCCATATCTTTGGCTAAATCTACTCATTTTCTGTACATTGTGTAACTGAATCATATCCATATAATAAAATGGCTCAATTTCTCTATAAATTATGATGTTTTCTTGAGATTTATTATTTACTTAGTTGCAGTTCTTATATTGTTTTTAATTATTACTGCATTCTCCCTTATGGGATACTATAATAGGTGAGGGAGGAAAGAATCTCAAGAAAGCCAAATCAGCAAAGAAGTTAGAGTTTGAAGGTGAGAATGTAGGTTTCATGTTTTAGGCTAGGAAACCCATGAAACGACATGCTAGAAAACACTTGAAAAGTAGTAAAGAAGTTCAGAGGGTCACTGACATTGTCCAGCCACCACCAAGTACCATTGAACTATCATCACCTGCAAAATAAGATCGAGACATCGAGCAAAAGAAAGGAAAGGAGAAAATCATTGAAAAAATAGAGATTGAGGTCCTTTAGGAGCAGTTGAAGTTAGCAAATCATGAAATATCAGTCTTGAAAAAAGAGGCAAGGAAACATAATGTTCAAAAAGTTCAGTTTGAGAAAATGAAAGAGATTTGGGAAGAGCAAGTTGATAGTGTGTCAAAGACCTTAGATGATACATAACAATTAATCAAATGGACTCATCCATTGAGAAGAGAGGTGAATCATGTTAGAAGAATGAACCTACACTTGAAATATAGCAACAAAAAACTGAAGGACCAGGTCAAAGACCTCCAAGAGAAGTTAGAATTGATCCATGAGGAGTTGGAGAAGAAGGGTTTAAAGATGACTGTAGTTGAGGAACCCATAGCTCAACTCGTCATTAATGAAGAGGAAACACATCAAGGCTCTTAAGTTGAGTTTGATTATGTTTTAAGAGGTTAACGGAATGTTGAAAAATAAGGTTCTACATTTGGAAGGTACCTTTTTTAGACTGGGTCAAAATCTGGAAATTACACAGTTTTCCATAGTTTCGTAGCATTTCCTAGGCTTGAATCTAGGAAAATGCTACAAAAATTTCTGTAGCTTTATTTTTTCTTTTAAAACCACATTTTCCATATTTCAAGGAGGGTAAATGGTAGTGATGACATGTCAAGTCATGATGGATACTATGGAACAACAAAGAAGCAGAAATTTTGAGTTAAAAAACCATTTTTTGGACACTATGAAAGCACACTACAAAACTGCTTTGTTTTTGTAGCGAGTTGTTTTAAAGGTTTCTGAGAAATTTAAAATAATTTTTGGACAGGTGGACACATCCAACAGATCAAGGGACCTTGCCACCAAACATTTATGACTTGAAGACCATGAAATGGAGACATCTCATCAGCTGAAGCCTTCATTGAAGATAGGGTCCCATTTTCCTGAAAAATAGGGTTTGTTTTCATATGTCGAGGAGGATATTTAAGATGTCAAGTAGTGATTAGCTATGTCATATCTTATTCAAACACGTGAGGCTTATTTTTCAGATATGTAACTGTTTAAGAGATAAGGTAGTTTGATGTAATAAATATGAGTTTGAGTCTTATTAGGAAAAGGTTTGTTTTAGAGTATAATTGGCATTTTCTGATTAAGAGACATGTTTTTCTCTTATGTAGGGTGTCATTAGAAGAGTTTGATGAATCTAGCCAAGAGGTAGATCATTTCTGATGTAAGAAGGTCTATTTAAAGCCAAATTATCAAAGTTGTAAAGGGTTGGAGATTTTTTGCACCATATGCTGCTTTATGTAATTTGACTGATATCAGAAATACAGAGGACTTCTTCTTCATAGACCTGATATTCTCATGGATTTTTTAATGCCTTTATGATATTTATTTTTATGTGTACTACTTGTAGTAGATTTCATCTTTATTACTCAAACTTCATATGTGTATGCTCTGACTTCATATGTGTATGCTCTGACTTCCTTTATTGATGAAATGACTATGTTTCCCTATGTTTTATGTGTGATTTTCCTTTGTTAAAGACACTTATCTGCCTCATCATCCATGTCAAGAAACCTTGCCACTGAATCTACTGATTTTTTGACTCCATAAGCCCAATGGTTGAAATCCTACATTCTTTTCAACCTACATACCCAAAAATCAAGTTATTTTTCAAATAGAGTTAGCCATCTAATCCTATCATTTTCTAATATCATAAACCTCTTTGAGAGAGCCCTCTCAGACTAAAGAGGCTAAGCTTCATTGAAAAGATGGTTTGAAACAGTTACATAGATTTGTCTGATCAACAACCAATCAAGTGAAATTGTGTGATAATAGAGAGGTCCCTCTCTAAAGTTGGCAGGGCTAGATCCCAACTTCCAAAGTGGTTTTGATGTTTTCATCTGTGTTTATTCTCAAAATATTGTAAATTACAGAACGATAACATAGTGGTAACCATACTAGGGAAAATTGAAAATATTGAAATTTTCTTCGAATTCATAACCTTGGTTAAAAAAGTGTATGATAGGAATATTTTGAGACATTGTTTCCTTTACATTTTTGTAAACAATAAGTGTGTGTGTGCCTTAAATTTCAATCCTAGATCCCAAAATAGCTTACACTAGATGTTATCCTGATCCAAAGCCTGCAGTTATTTTTGATGATCCTGAAAAACTATTGAGAATAAAAAGCATAGCAGAGAGCCAAGAAAGTAGTAGTCCTCCCCATAGAGTAGATTCTCTCCCAAAAGATTTTGTTACCTTAGAAGACATTGAATTTTAGTTACCTTTTGAACATAGTTTGTTTAGAACTAATTCAGAAAACTGGGTAGATCAAATAGTGGCAGACCAAGCTACATTAAGGCGTCATTATTTTGAAGTACAATTTTCTCAACATGATATTGACCTTATGATTATTCAAGGTTTTGATAAATTGAAAGGTTTAGTTTCAGGTCTTGACTTTTCTGTTCATGAGGCTTATGTCCAACAGTCCGTTGAACTCTCTCCCCTGACTTATTTTTCATGTCCATCCACCTCATCACAATATGTGCATCCTAGATCATCTAGTCCTACTCCTTTTGTAGTTTTCACTACTACTCTGGCAGTTTCTCATCAAGCAACTCAAACCCCATCCTCTCCCCAATCCTCAACCACAATCCAACCTTCATCCTCACCAAAACCTAAAATTTCATTTCAACCTCCATCTCTAATTCATACTCCACCTCTGATTCAACCTTCATCTTTCATCCAACCACCACATTTGATCAATCCACATATTTTTCATCATCATATCCCTATAATGGAAGCCAGATATGCTCCTCTTGTCCTTCAAGCTCCTTTGGCAAACATGACATAGGAATATTAGACAATTATTCCATAATTTGATGGAACTAGACCTAACACTACCCAATAGAATGTAGATATGATGAATGATAGTTTTGACCTTCAGGAAGTAGATGAGGGAAACGTAAAATGAGGTTATTTGTACAAAGTCTAACTTGAGCGGTTAGGAAATGGTTTAAATATTCGCTTGTTGCTAGCATTAATGATCTCCCTACATTCCATCATACATTCCTTAATATATAGGAAATTAAAAAGAACCCTCTTTAGATTTTATCTAAATATGAAATCATTAGGAGGGCACCAAGGAAAGTGTCCAGGATTATTGCACTAGATTTAATAGTGTATAAAATGAAGTTCCTACCAACATTAAAACACCACAAGTTCTAGCCTTAATTATATTCCCAGGTGGCTTTGAGGAAGACATGCCTTACGAGTTTAGAAAGATAAATTCCTCAACATTAGAAGAAATTTAAAGGATGCAATGAGTGTAGAAGAAAATCTGTTAGCAAAGAGGGTTGAGATTTAATATTCCAAAATTTGCAAGCAGCGAATTGGAATATTAATTTTTTCTTATGTCATCTAGGAGATTAATAAAATGGGTAAAAGGCCCATGAGTAGGAATAAAATCCCTCATAGTGTGAAAGGGGATCATTGGAGCAACTTATTTTTCACCTTCCAGTGTGAAAAGGGGCAATTTTCATGAGGACAAGGTCAAGTTTGACCAAGTCAATAGCGTTGCCTAAGAGGTGTAGCTTGCTTGGGAAGACAACACAGCTTTGGAGGGAGAAAGATTCTTTGAGGAAGAAACGCTAATGTGTGGGGTCCAGGGCAAAGATACATTCACTTGCATAAAAGGAGGAAGAGGCAGCCATAGTGAGACATCTTCGAGCATTTGATCATTTGTCTGATTAGACTATTTGTAGTCTCTGGCTGTTCAACTGAGTTGCAGTGCTATTTAGCACGAGGGATTCATGCTTAGGATTTACTCTCCATCTTGAGTGGCCTCTTTAATGATTTTTGTTCATTTTCTCCACATCTTGGCTCAAGGCCAAAGCCACTTATTCAGTCACTATGTTATTTCTACTGAAGTATAACGTAGTGTTGCTAGGTGTTACAGTGGAGTGTTCCAAAACACCATTCCTTGTCTCATATTTCAGAGGAGGGAGCTTATATTCCTCGGGAAGATTAGTGAGGAAGGTTTCCGGGGCTGATTTTCATATTTTGGCATCAGACCAAGCTTCTCCCATCATAGACAGTGCAGTCCCTTCACCAGACTGCGTTATTTCAGTGAGTACCTGCAGTGGGGGTTTGCACCACCATTTTGGAAGGCAAGATCTTCAGTGTTAGGATCAACATATCACTTGAGAGATCTGTTGGAGGAGGTTCATTTCAAATTGATCATCATCTTCAACCATCTCTAGTTATTTCTAGGTTGCAGCTGCTACCCAACAACTTTGACATTTCTGCAGATTTTCCATTTGTACATGTATTGCAGCCAATCCTTCTAATGATTGTGTATTATTGTTGAATTAGTGTTTTCTGAGGTTGAGAGCTTGCTCCCCTTCATTTATTAAGTTGATATTGTCATATCATTCTTTTATCATGTATTTTGTTGCAGTGTCTCATATAAATTGCACAGTATAGATTGGACACACTTTGTATAGTAGTGTTTTGTCACTTTTGATGTACATGTTCCATTGAGGCTGCATTGCCTTACTTCAGATAATCTTTCCTCAAGTATTTGTATCTCATTGCTGCTATATTATACAATTATTGGCTATACATATATTCATGTGTTCTGGGTTATAATAATAATGATGTCATTCCATTACATGTGCTTGAATTTGTTGCAGTCCCTCATCAGGCACTTTTAGAGGACATCTAGGAGTAGGAGATCTGTTTAACGACCCTAGAAGGATTTATTTGGAGCCTCCTCTTGGATTTAGCACTTAGACACATTTTTATAAGGGATCCAGGTCTTGGTTTCAATTCCTATAGCAGCCATTACTGGAAAATGCATTTTCCAGTCATGCCCTGCTAGTAGTTCCCATTTCGGGATATTATAGTGGTATCAAAGCTGCTTTCTTGGCTAATCCTGTGAGTCTAATCTCAAGAAGATTAGAAGATTAAAGAGGATGGGTTTTATCTCATCATATTTTAGATCCATGAAGAACCTCCCCAAGGAGGATAAGCATAAAGAAGAGGAAGAACCCTGCACTTCCTATTCTCATCAAGGAGACAAAGAAATAAGTTGGAAGAAGACTCCATATTTTGGAGAAGAAAGAGGAGATAAGATCACAAAGCGTCTTCCTAAATATATACATAATATTCATGAAGACTTCAAGAATATAAGGAGGGATATGTATGAAGAATATCCAAGAGGGTTTGAATCAAAAGCAAACTCTAGATTGTCATATGAGGAGTGTGAGAAAGCAGTTGCACACCCTAATACACAGCGCAGTCACATGCCTAGGATTTTTGTTTATTCAATTCAGTGTCCTAAATTGATAGCATAAATTATCGACCAGGGCTTGTAAACTGATGAGGTATACTTGCACTATATGTGCCTAAATATCCTTATTCTTATTTCATTGTTTTCAGTATTTTGTTGATGTTTTTGAGTTTTGTTATGTTTAGGTTTTAGTATGTTGTTCTATGTTCAAAGGATGACATCAAATCTATGAAAAAAAGGAAAGAAAAGGGAACCTCAGACTCAAAACAGAGTGTAATTGTAATTTCCATACCTAACTAGGAAAATGATGAAAAACAGAGCATTCTAGTCCATGGATGTCCTAGCTTGCAAATGAACATAAATGTAACTCAAGACATTATATTTCAACCTAATCCTTTTAGTTAGAGGTTTTTTGGAATAGTTTGTGGAAGAGATTGAATTCCAATGTGATGACGATCTTCCTAAAAATAGACAACAACTTAGAATATTATAGTGCAGTCTTATTCATATAATAGAGATATTTTGGAACAGCGTGAGAAGAAAATTGCTATAATATTCTAAGGATCTCCTATGAATATTTGAACTACTAATGACATTAGAGCTAGATCTTGTTCATCAGCTAGAGATTTATTGGAAGAGTTTATTGAAGGAGACTAGATATAACGAAATAAGGATCTTCTAAACAACATGTAACCCACAGTATTAAAATTAGGTATTTTCTATGATTTAGAGATTTATTGGAACAGTTTTGAGAAAAGACTGCTTGTAACAATATTATGATCTTCTATCTAATTGCATAATAGGAAATGCTAATTAACTCAACATAGTACGGACAAATCTCATTCGCATAATAGTGATATGTTGGAAAATCTTTTAAGAAAAAAAATGGTTGTAGGATACTGAGGATATTTTAATCTAAATGACAGAGCTAAAGTGCTGGTAACTCAAGATGTCACAATTAAATCCATTCATTAAATAGAGATATGTTGGAAAAGCTTTGAGAAAATACTATTTATAACATCATGAGGATCTGTTAGTTAAACAAACAGTGCAAGACATGATACTAAAAGATACAAACTCAGAAAACTGTCTAAGTGAGAAATATAACAACACAGAATTAAAGGCTACTTATCTAGAAAGCATGTAGAAGCATCCTTAGATAGCAGGGACCCTCTGCTATCAATTTAGCATGAAAATATTTAACTCCTCAAGTTTGTCTTCAATACAACATCAAAGTTATGATTCTTCTTATTATCCAAAAATACTTCGAAACAGAGTATCATAGCCTTGGAAAAATAAAATTTAACTTGTTTCTATCGGTCTCACCAAGCTAAATTTATAGGCAATTACATAACTGATATTGAATTAAAGTAGGCACAGGTGTATTCTAAAGTCAAAAATCAAACTAAAACTCCTTTTTAGGACTCATGATTTGTTGAAATCAAGTCAAGAGTCCTTATCCTTATATAAATATGTTTCTCAGACTTTTGGTTTGACCACGTACATAAGCATCTCCAGTTTTTTATTCAACCTTCATGGATGACAAGGAACAATGTAGGAAAGATTTAGAAACTAACCATATACTCCTTTTCTTCATATGACACCTGTAATATGTTCAAACACCAAAATGTCTACGAAATGTGTAACTGGCTACAGAATGACTGCATTTTGTAGCTAAAACTGCTCAGAAATCATTAAGACAACAAAACCACAAAAGTACAACAAGTTAGTCATTGCATGTATTCCTTAAGTGATTTTAATCATCTTATTGATCTTTAGGTCTATAAAATGACAAAAGGAATGATAAGATGAAGTGGAATTTGGCAAAGGAGAAGACACTTTTAGGGCTCAACATACGCCCACTGCAAAACTTTTGCATGTCCTCAAGCAATTTCATTCCATTTGTACTGATACTTCTGCAAGAACATCTAACCTTATTTTTCTGCTTCTTCTAGTGGTTAATGCCATCTTTGGTTTCCTTATGAGTGTCTTTAACTTTAGGTTAATGAGTGTCCTGTTCAATTTCTTGTTCCTTATCTTCAACTTCTTGTTTTATTTATATAATCCTTCCATTTTTTGAGAGAGAGTGTTGTTAATGTTGCCTTTCAATTTAACCTGCTCCCTTATAATTTCATTTTCATTCTTAATATGGTTATTCAGTATATCCAATTCATAATTGTCTCTTATTATTTTTTCAATTGGAGGTTCTTTTGGACTGGGGGATCTTTCTTTGTTTTCTGAGGATTTTCTCTCTAATGATTCCACATGGTCATAAAACTACTTCTGAGCTGGATCTACATCTGGGGTTCTTCTACCAGAGTTTTCTTCATATTGATATGAAGGAAATCTGTCAACTGGGGTCTAAACTGGAACTTCTTCTTCTTCAATGTTTATGATTTTAGTTCCTTTAATGCATGTATTTTTCACCATGCCTTTAATCCTAGAGCTTCTTCTCAATTTGGGTGGATTTTCATCTTTTACATCCTCTTCTTCAACACATTAATTTGTTAATTCCTCCTTCCTTTTATTCCTAAGTTTTTTCCTGATTTTTACCAATTTCTCAGAGATTATTTCATCATTGTCTTCCTGTGTTGATACATTAGGCCTGACTTCAACAGTTTTAACATCTTTTCCTCTCCTACTTCTTCTCACAAGTTTTTCTTTAGACAATGTTTCTCTAGGTTCTTCAAAATGATTTCTTAGGAGGAATTCATCCCAATTATCCCCTATCTTCTTTAAATGAAACTCAATTAACATTTTAATTAAGCCATGATGATGTAAGATATTCTCTAAGAACTGAAGCCTTTTCTGGACATTTGAAGACATCCTTTTCAAACTATTATGTAGGAAAAAGGGCAGATTTATTTCTTCATCTAGAAAATTCATCATGAGTCTAATGTGAGAAACATACAAAGTGCCAAATCTACCTTCAAAAGTTATGAAATTTTGTACAATTAATAGCATATTCCTCCATTTATTCTTCAAAGATGAACTAGGAATACCTTTCTTAAACACTACAGTGTCCATACCTGGGTTTTTTAGCATTTGTCTCCAAGCTTCATTATGAAATTCTTTGTTTTTAAACCAAAGCTCTCCCTGTCTTGGTAGCTCTGTTGCTTCTGCTATGAATACCCCTGTGATGGTGAATTTGATATCCCCAATCTCCACTTCTAATCCATCGAACGACTTGGAAAATGACTTTGTGATTTCCTTGTGGAATCCATTAAATTTCTCTATAAAGCTCAGCCATCCAACCTATTGCAATAACCCTTTAATCTAAGGGTATCATTCTAAATACTTAGTTCCAATTGGATCTGATCTTACAATAAGCCCCATTTCTTCTTGATGAAGATTGCTTCCTTTCTCTGTCTTTAATTCACTGCTCTATTCCTGTTCTTATATCAAAAGCAATTGTGAAGGGTTGTCTTGCCCTAAAATGACTTCTCTATATATGAAGATTTGGCTACGGAAAGAAATAGCAGTGAGTGGATGTGAAAGGAACAGGGTAGTGGTAAATCATAAGGATAATCGGGTGTAAGATTTTGACATGGAATGAATGACCAAAAAGAAATATTATGAAGATTTTAAAAAATCATCAATGAATGTCATGGTCTGATGACATGACCTAATAGGTCACTTCTAGGTTCTGACCGTTAGCTTTCAATTAATGATGGTTTATTATGGAGCGAGATGAAAGATATTTGGTCGAGGAATGTTTATGACAGGGGTTTGATCAATTTGAATTATAAAATAACTTAGGAAAACATATGACCTAACCACATTATACCTTTAATGATTTGCTATAAAAAATAATTTCATACAATTTTACCTTAGCTCTTTTTGAATTTTTGCTGCTTTGATGTGCTTTGTCTTTCATCTGAAAAATATTGATCCTTTAGGCTCCATAATCTTCTTTGACTCATCTTCTATTTACTGAAGTAGATTTTGCAGAATCAATTGGCTGCAGAATGGATCTGGCTGCAGAACATGTAGCTACAGAATGTACCTGTAAAAACTCTGAAATATGAAATGGAATGAAGTGAAATGTGGATGGAATGAAGTATGGAATGGAATGAAGTGAAAATGTGGATGGAGTGAGGTATGAGATGGATCATGGATAAAGTGAGATATGGATGGAATGAATGAAATGGATCATGAATATGTAAAGTGAATGTGAAACTTATGATTTTATGATACTTAATTGTAGAAAAGAACAATTTTTGAAAATCTAAAGTGTCAGAAGAACTCTGATTTTCACCTTAGATTTTCTGTATAAACATGCCAATCAATGATCAGTTTTCATGTTTATACCCTTTATTATTATTATTATTATTATTATTATTATTATATATATAATTTTTTTTTAATTGAAGAAGAATACGATTAAGTTAGTGAATAAAAAGGGTTATTCTTTACAAACTTCATATCAATGTTATCTTGAAATTTCTTGACAAATTCCTCTCTTGAAAGTGGCTTATGATACAATTTCAGTCTGTGTCCATTTACAAGAAAGAATACCTTTCCTTCATCTATTGTCCTGATTTTTATTGCTCCATTTTCAAATATTCTCACAATCTTATATGGCTCAAGCCAATGAGTCTGAAATTTACTTGAAAAATCCTTGAACTTTGAATCAAATAAGAGGGCCCAGTCACATTCTTTAAATTTATTTTCCTTGATGTACTTATCATGCCATCTAGTCCTTTGTTGTTGGACTATGCTTTTTCTTTGGACTGCATCTTGACTAATCTCATCCAATTCATTAATTTGCTCCAGTCTGTGCTTCTGTGCTTATGTTAAATCAAGTTCTAACTGGACAGCCATTTTAAAAGTTTGGATCTGAAACTCTATGGGAAAAAAGACTTATTTTGCATAAACAAGTTCATAAGGAGTGTGACCTGTTGTGTTTCTCCATGTAGTTCTGTAGGCCCACAAGGCTTTAGGAAGCCTTTCTGCCCAATCTCTCCTGTGTAAATGAGCAGTATTTGTTAGGATCCCTTCAATAAATTTATTGGTAGATTCCACTTGACCATTTGCTTGTGGATGGTCGGGAGTATATTTTTTGTGTATGATTTTATACTTTTCTACCATATGCTCCACTATCTTTGATGTGAATTGAGCTCCTTGATCTATAGCAATTTCTCTTGGGACACCAAAATGAGTAAAAATATCCTCAAAAATAATTTGACTACAGATGCTTTAGTAGCAGAAAGTAATGGTTTGGCCTCTACCCATTTGGTAACATAACTAGTGCAAACTAATATATATTTATTTTGTCTTGATGGAGGATTAATAGTTCCTAAAAAATCCAAATCCCATTTCTCAAAGGGTTCAATGTGTACCTGAGGTTGCAGTGGCATTTCACCTGAAGGAGAAGGTTTCCCTACCCTTTGGCAACTGTCACACATTTCAACATACTCCTTAGCATCCCTAAAGAGGGATGGCCAATAATATCCTAAATGAAGGATCTTATAAGCTGTCCTCTTATCAGCAAAGTGTCCACCACATGGTTCATCATGACATGCCTTGAGGATCTCAAGCATCTCATCTTCTTGAAAACATCTTCTGATAATGAAATCTAGACCTGTTTTGTATAACTCGTTAGCAATCCATGAATATTTTGCACTGTCATAAATGATCTTTCTTTTATCTCTTGTATTCATAATTGAAGGAAATTTTCTTGAAACTAGATAGTTAGCAATATCAACAAACCAAGGAATTTGAGTGGTAATTGCAAAGAGATATTCATCAGGGAATTTGTCGTCAACTCGAGTATTGTCTTTAATGTTTTGGAGTCTAGATAGGAAATCAGCCACTGTATTTTGTTTCCCAGGCCTATCTAGAATGGTGATGTTAAAATCTTGTAGAAGCAATAACCATCTTGTGACTCTACCATTAGTAATTGATTTTTTCATTAAGTACCTAACTGCAGAATGGTATGTGTGAACAAAAGTTTCATAGCCTGTTATATAGTGTCTAAATATATTTATGGCATGAACAATAGCTAAGAACTCTTTTTCAGTTACAGTATAATTCAACTCTGAAGGAGTTAAATTTTTACTTGTATATTAGATGGCATAAGGAATCAGGTCTTTTTGTCCCAATACAGCTCCTAAAGCTGTATTTGAGGCATCTGTTGAAATATGAAAAGGTAATTTCCAGTTAGGTCCCCTTAAAATAGGTGCTTCACAGATTTTTTTTTTCAGGGTTTCAAAGGCTAACTCGCAGTCAAAATTCCAATTGAATTCACAGTCTTTGGTAAGTAATTTTAAAAGTGGAGATGCTATCTTGGTGAAGTTTTCTATAAATCTCCTATAATACCCTGTAAATCCTAGAAAAATCCTAACATCTTTTTGACAACTTGGAACTAGTAGTCTGGAGATGACTTAAAATTTTGACTTATCAACTTTGATACCCTCTCCTAAAATATGATGTCCTAGAACAATCCTTTCATTAAACATCATAAAACACTTTTCATGACTTAATGAAATATTTGCTTCTTTACATCTCTTTAGAAAATTTTCCAAGTTTTCTAAGGCTTCTTCAAATGTGTTTCCATAGACTATGAAGTTATCCATGTATAACTCTACACAGTCATGTATTAGATCTGAAAATATTCCTAATACTGCCCTTTGGAATGTTGCAGGTGCATTACATAATCCAAATGGAAATACTCAGTAGGAATAGGTACCCTGACAGCGAGGCCACCCTTGGTCTCGGTTTTCCTTGGTCCCAATCTCTGTGTGTGATGTATCCAAATTTTCATGTCCAATCCTCTTATCTAGTCCGGCAATCTCACAACCTCCCTTTATTCTACGCTGGCTTTTTTAAACAAATAAGTCTGGGTTATTTTAATATCTCAATTCAGAGAATTGAGATATTAATTCAACACTCCTCTATAGTTATAACCCGATAGTCCATTTCGTATACATATGCGCGAACTTCGCATATACAACCATTATACGCGACATAATACTTTAGCTATTGAACCCATATTAATTGACCCTCAGCATGTACATATATTTCCAACCGTATACCATATACCACTCGGACTTTGGTTAATTATCAATCACCACTATATATTAAAGTCTGGCCCACACCAACATACGTCACTTACCTCGATTAACCATCAACCCGATTGGAGGGCTCATGCTCCATCGTGCCACAACATCTAATCGAACGGCTATCAATCAAATACACATGCACGTACCTTAAGTTAACCTCCATGCTACTTCCGAAGGCGATCACCGTGTGATGCACCTTCCTCCAAATCAACGGTATGTATCAATATCGCACTGTGTCCTTGGTCAATGGTTAATGCACGATGGCGCGCAGTGGAGGCGGTTTTGCAATGTCTCTCGGGGACACGCGTCGATCAATCTATGGAATCGCTCCCAACTCCTCAAATACCGTTTTCGCCGCAAAGGTGGTACGATAAAACCCACCGTCCAGCTCCAAACTGCCGTTACTGTTCATCTGGTCATGGTTCCACTTCTTCCTACGCTCCAAGTTTCGGTCCAACACTTCAATGCTCCACTTTCGCTCTCACTTCAATCAATACACAACTTCTCATTACACCACACTCACTCAATGAACCCCACTTCCAGAGTTCCACTTGTATCGCTTCACGCGGATCAACTGCACTTTCACAAATACTTCAAGCGACCCATACAGACATGATCTATCATCGGATCCTTAACTGTTACAAATTCAAATACTCTCATCGAGAACACACATATAATCAAGGCACATACAATCAAGACACAAAACTGACAAGAAAGCCGCTTTCTTCAATGACACACAGTATTCGTTAACCAGAGTTAAACCCCCACCATGATTTCTCAACAGGGTTTCAATTTTAACTTCATATGCAGAGACTCATACTATACATAATTACAGAGAATAATCAACAAACGCTCGAACATGGACAGTATTCCCCACACAGAGTTTAACAACAAATGCACAGCTACACTGAGATAATTCCTTCACACAATTCGACCAAGAAGATATAAAGTCACACATGTAACTCATAAACAATTCTTCATAAACAAGTATATATATACATACATATACAGGTGATAAATCTCATCTAATTCTTACAATTTCATGATAGGCCAGATATTCAGTTCAGTGGCCATTATCCTCCCATTCTGTTGTTGAAGAGGTTCTCTACCTCTCTCTAGCTCTCTCTCTCTCTCTCTAACTCTCTCTGGGTCTCATCTAACCTCTTCAAGGTTACATTTATACAAACAATCCATCAACTCTTAGCATTCCAATTCCTGAATCTAGACTCAATAACTGAATTAATCCTAAACTGACTCTTTGTATTCCTATCTCCACCAACTTCTCACGTTCTCAAAATGACTTGAGGATAATTACAATTTCCTACCAAAACATTCAAAATATTAATATTTACAAGAAATTCAAACAACATGGGACCCCCTATGTCTACTTATGTACAAAGTAACTTTTGAGCCTAATGCCCCTGCATCAGACTCCCAAGCTTCAAATTTTCCATGGTCTCTTGATCATGTGCTCCTTGTCTCTGCCTCCAGGATCCAATACTTGGTTTTTCTGCTATCCATCAGCTTCATCATCCTTCAGCTGATCTTCTCCAGGCTTCCAGACTTTGTTCTGTAATCTGCCCCATCTATGCCCTCACAATCTGCCATTGTCTTTCTCCTGCTGAAACTCTCCTACTTTCGTGCTGTTGTCTGCTACTCTTGAGTCACTCTCATCATCAGTCTTCTGATGTACTCTATCTCCATGTCCGGCTTATCCTCTAGCTGGAAACTATCTTGCCCTCTGCTGCTACTTCCAATCTCACATGTTATCAATATGTTTACTACTTATGCAGGTGTCATTCCCCATGTTGCATCTGCTGCCACCATGGGTGTTGCTGCTGCCAATGTTGCCTCTGCACAACCAACCTGAATATCCCTTAGGATATTTGCCTCTGTAGCACCTTTCTTTTGTTCATCATCTGCAAATTCACTCTCAGAAAACAATTCACCATTTAATTTCCTACAAGCAGTGACATACTCATCCAATATACTAGTAAACAGAAATTGATTATGCAAGCTAGTATCTATTCCTCTCTTCTTCACAGCTTTAGGCATCCTTGCTCCAGGGTCTGCAATCCATTTCTCTTCTTCAAATGCTCTCAGCAAACAGTTCAGCCATTTCTCCTGTGTTTGTTTTATATCTTCAACATGCTGGAAGTTAGCTTCAACATATTTTCCTTCCTCTTGGGCAATCTTCAACAACTGCCTCTCATCCTCTTGATGGATTCTGGAAATCCAATCCAGTTCTCGGAGCTTTTATTTCCCATATTATTTCAGCATGGAATGCTGATTCTTCCTCACTTCAGCAACTTTTAAAATCTGCTCTTCAGGATGGCTTTGGCCTACCCAACTAGCCAACTCATTTCTGTCAATAACATTGATAATTCCCTGTATATGAGACATGGTTGTCTCATCCTCCTTTAGCAACATTTTTTCTTATCTCAAGACAATTTCAAAGGATTAATTGTCTTCTGCATCACCTGTACACATAAGAAAACTGTCATTGTTAAAACCATGAGACCCAATGGTCTCAATTGATGACCTAGTCACCAATTATTCTCCTGGCAATTCTAGGTCTGGTTCAAGGGCCCAGAAATTCTTCATCATCTTTCTCTGCACATGGATCACCAACAGTAAAGTTCCAATGCTTCAATGCCTCTTTTTCCTCTGAAAACACATCAGTATGTTGTGCAAAACTACTTTCCAAATGTTCTGTCAGCACCTCAGCATGCTGATCTACATCCTTCATGAGACTGTTAGCTAGCCTCACTTTTCTTCCATGATCTGCTTCATGAAATCCATCCATGAAGATCTTCCTGCCTTGCTTTCCCAGCAACTCATTTAGTGCATAGGTCCTTTGTTTTTCCAATTCTCTTCTCTGAGAGTCCAACCTCCTATATAACTCAAAAACTTCAATAGGAGTAGATTTCAGGAACCTTACACAACCTTTTATGCCTCTGCTTATTCTTGACCAATCCTCTGTTGGCCCTTTTCTCTCAGCTTCAACATTCTGTTGGATATCTTCATTTGACCCTTCTGTCTTCATCTCTCCCTGAGATCTCACTATCTCAGCATTGATCTGAACAGGTTTCATATTCAATGTCTTCTTCTCACCAACAAACTCTGAAGCTTGTTGATCTTCCAGGGGTGTACCTGCAAACACACACAACTTTTTAGTTTTCAAATCACAAGACTTTTCAGTCTTGGCTTCTCCCTCAAGCACTTCTTCTTGAACATGTTTGCACATGGAATCTTCAGATTCCCTCCTTACCTCAAGAACTCTGGGTTCTTCTTCCTCTGTGGAGTCTTTCATCACTTCACATTTGTCAGACTCAAGAACACAAGCCCTCACATCATCTGGACTTGTCCAATAACTTAGGAATTCCTCAATGACTTCCTCTTCAGCAAGACAAGCTTCTTGTTTCCTCAAGTCTTCATCATGTCCCACAAGATCTCTTGCAGATCTCCACTCTTCATCTGTGCTCTGTTCTGCTTCACAAGTAGAAATTTCTTCTTTCAACTCAGCTGCTCTGAGTTCTTCTCTCAACAAGGAAATCTTCTTTTTCCTCAACCTCATCTGTAATGGTTGCCATTTCACACTCTTCCTCATGAGCCAACCAAATATCTGGCTTTCTTCTATCCTTCTCTTCAGTTCATTAAATTCTTCCTTGATCTCAGAAAATTCTTTCCAATATTCTTCATTTGTGAGTCTCTTTCTCATGCCAAATGTCTTGGCATCTTCTGTCATTCTTTTGTTGTGGCTTCTACCAGAACCTCTGCAATATCTATAGTCTCTGCCATGGCTCTCAGTAGCCATTTTATTCTCTAGGATTTCTTCACTCACAAGCTGCACTAAGCCTCTGCAACAACAAGCTCTCTTGCTGCAACTTACCTCACCAAGCTTCTCTCCCGAGCTCTGGCTTTTGGCAAGTACTGGTCCCCTCTGTATAGGAACCTTCTAGGCTTCACTCTAAAACTTCTCTCAAGAACACCTCTGCTCTCTGCTCATCCAACCTCTGTTGGGAATATTCCAGGTTCTGCCACACTCCTTTTTCACTCAGAATCCCTTACTAGATTCTTCTATCACTGCTCTCAAAGCTGTGATCTACTTCTGCTAAGATGTCTTCAATTGTCTGCACTCTGACTTTTGCAAAAAATACTTCAACCAGAGTTAACACTGCTCACTTCTCTTGAGAACACTACAAATGTCATCCTTATCCAGCCTCTAGTTGAATACCAGGCTCACTACCTTCACTATCAAACTCTGTCTTCAATTTTTAGCAACCATAATTCTGCAACTATAATTTCAAACCAGATTAAAGTAAATTACCTACAATATCATGATCCTGTCCTCCACTCACTCCACAATCCTGTTCACTTCAAATATGTATGCTGCATGTCAGGCTTCCAAACCTATGGTCTTCTGTTAAACAGACTTCAACTTTTCTTTCCTGTTCAGTACATGTGCATTTCCAAAACAAACTTTTCAGCGAGCTAACTAAATTCTAACTCTGATACCACTTGACAGAGAGGCCACCCTTGGCCTCGGTTCTCCTTGGTCCCAATCTGTGTGTGTGATGTAACCAAATTTTCATGTCCAATCCTCTTACCTAGTCCGGCAATCTCACAACCTCCCTTTATTCTATGTTGGTTTTTTTAAACAAATAAGTCTGGGTTATTTTAATATCTCAATTCAGAGAATTGAGATATTAATTCAACACTCCTCTATAGTTATAACTCGACATTCCATTTCGTATACATATGCGCCAACTTCACATATACAACCATTATACGTGAAATAATACTTTGGCTATTGAACCCATATTAATTGACCCTCGGCATGTACATATATTTCCAACCATATACCATATACCACTTGGACTTTGGTTAATTATCAATCACCACTATATATTAAAGTCCAGCCTACACCAACATATGTCACTTACCTCGATTAACCATCGATCCGATCGGAGGGCTCATGCTCCATCACGCCACAACATCTAATCGGACGGATATAAATCAAATACACACGCCCATACCTTAATTTAACCTCCGTGCTACTTCCGAAGGCAATCACCGTGCGATGCACCTTCCTCTAGATCAACGATATGTATCAATATCGCACCGTGTCCTTGGTCGATGGTTAATGCGCGGGCGCGCAGTGGAGGCAGTTTTACAATGTCGCTCAGGGACACGCATTGATCAATCTATGGAATCGCTCCCAACTCCTCAAATACCGCTTTCGCCGCAAAGGTGGTGCGATAAAACCCACCATCCAGCTCCAAACCGCCATTACTATTCATCTGGTAATGGTTCCACTTCTTCCTATGCTCCAGGTTCTTGTCCAACACTTCAATGCTCCGCTTTCGCTCTCACTTCAGTCAATACACAGCTTCTCGTTACACCACACTCACCCAATGAACCCCACTTCCAGAGTTCCACTTGTATTGCTTCACGCGGATCAACTGCACTTTCACAAATACTTCAAGCGACCCATACGGACATGATCTATCATCGGATCCTTAACTGTTACAAATTCAAATAATCTCATTGAGAACACACATATAATCAAGGCACATACAATCAAGACAAAACACTAACAAGAAAGCCTCTTTATTCAATGACACACAGTATTTGTTAACCAGAGTTAAACCCCCACCATGATTTCTCAACAGGGTTTCAATTTTAACTTCATACGCAGAGACTCATACTATACATAATTACAGAGAATAATCAACAAACGCTCGAACACGCACAATATTCCCCACACAGAGTTTAACAACAAATGCACAGCTACACTGAGATAACTCCTTCACACGATTCGACCAAGAAGATATAAAGTCACACATGTAACTCATAAACAATTCTTCATAAACAAGTATATATATATATATACATACATATACAGGTGATAAATCTCAGCTAATTCTTACAATTTCATGACAGGCCAGATATTCAGTTCAGTGGAGATTATCCTCCCATTCTGTTGCTGAAGAGGTTCTTTACCTCTCTTCAGCTCTCTCTCTCTCTCTCTCTCTCTGACTCTCTTTGGGTCTCATCTAACCTCTTCAGGGTTACATTTATACAAACAGTCCATCAACTCTTAGCATTCCAATTCCTGTATCTAGACTCAATAACTGAATTAATCCTAAACTGACTCTTCGTATTCCTATCTCCACCAACTTCTCATGTTCTCAAAATGACTTGAGGATAATTACAATTTCCTACCAAAACATTCAAAATATTAATATTTACAAGAAATTCAAAGAACATGAGACCCCATATGTCTACTTATGTACAAAGTAACTTTTGAGCCTAATGCCCCTGCATCATACCCCAAGGATAGGTAAATGTGGTCTTTTCTTGATCCTCAGGTGCTACTTGAATTTGATTATAGCCACTGAACCCATCCAAAAATGAAAAGTACTTCTTGCCTGCTAATGTGTCTAACACCTGATCTATGAAAGGTAAGGGAAAATGGTCTTTAACAATAGCTTTTTTTAGTTCTCGGTAATCAATACATCCCCTCCATTTTCCATTCTTCTTGGGTACAATCACAAAAGGAGAAACCCACTGACTATCTGAAATGGGATAAATAAAATTGACATTTAACAATTTTTGCAATTCTTCTTTAACAATCTCCCTAAGGTTTGGATTCATCCTTCTCTAAGGTTGTCTGATTGGTTTAAAATTTTCCTCTATATAGATATGATGAGTGCAAGTCTTAGGATTGATCCCTTTCATGTCATTTTACTCCCAAGCATATGCAGAAGAATGTCTCTGTAATGTTTTGACTAGATTTTCTTGTTGAAACTTCTCTAGGTTTTTGTTTATGTTTAAGGTTTTTCCTGGGAATATTTAAATTGTAGAGCTGCCAAATTATTCCATGGAGTAAAGAGACATCTGTCTTGATGATAATATCTCAATGTTGTATTCTTCTTGAAATTTCTCATTTTGAAATTCTGAAGAAGATTTATAATTTTCCAAAGTATTCAAAATCTGACTATCTTCACTAATTTATGAAATTGTGAAGAGAGGTTGTATATCTTCTTCATCATCAATCCACTGAGTATCATCTAATTCTGTGATTGTTCTTGCTGGAGGATACAAGGTAAATTTCTTGGTTGAACTTCCATAAGAGATGTACATATCACTAGATCTACAGCTAATGAAAGCATCAGCTGTATCTAACCAAGGTCTTCCTAATATAATAGGATGTCCTCCTAGATAATTTTTAGGACTTAGGATCATAAACTCCACAGGATACTCCCAAGAATCTAAGCACACTGGAATGTCATATATTATCTCATCTGGTTTGATCACAAATCTATCTGCTAATTGTAGCAGTGTGGGTGTAAAAAGAAGATCAGGAAGTTTTAGTTTTTTCATGATTTTTCTACTCATGATATTGATTGCTACTCCCAAATCAATAAGTGTGTTCTGGATTTCAATTCCATTGATGTCTATTCTGACAACTGGACTTCCTGGGTCTAGATACTTAGGAATGGAAATCTTACCCATCATTATATCTGCTATTTTTCCTACTAGTTGTATTTTCTTTTTCTCTTTTATTCTTTTTCATGTTTTTTCGTACTCAACTCCTTTATTTTTTTTGCTAAGATTGGGATTTCCTTAATAGCTTGTAATAATGAAATCTTAATACAAACATTTCTTAACTCATCTAGGAAATCATAATCAGGCATCATAATTTGTTTTTATACACTCCTATCAATTTGTAATCTTTCTGGAAAAGGAGCTGTAGAAGTAGATGTTGATGGCTACTCTAATATAGGAGTTGAAATTATTGGCTCTTTCTGTTTTGATTTTTCAATGTTTTGGTCTTGAAAAGATGTGCTTCCCTCAAGACTTTTATTTACCCGTAGAGAATCTTCCTCAGAATTGTTTTTCTCTTGTATAATTACAGAAGGTTTCTTATTTTAAAGTATTCTTCTAGACCTAAGTTGAACATCATTAAGGTCTAAAGGAGTAATCAAATAGTTTGGGAATTTTTGACCTTCTATCATATATGTATTCTGAGGGTTTTTTTGTTTGACTTGGCAGACAATTGATTTTCTTTTTGAGGAAATGGTAATGGAAGTGGTGGATTTTGATTTTGTGGATTCCGTTGAGGACTTTGTTGTGGGGGAAAGTTTAAATATGTTGAATATGAGATATAAGAAGGTGGATATTGATAATACTAGGAGAACCTTCCATAAGGACTTTGTGCTCCTTGTGCCCAAGGTTGAGATTAATTTTGAAATTGGGGCCAAGGTTGCTGACAAGAATTCCAATTTGATGGGGGTTGATTATACATTTGATTATTAAACCCATGTGTCTGAGGTCCCTGCCAAGGTCTTCTAGAGACAAAGTTAAGATATTCTGTGGAATTTGTGGGTGTTTCTTCTTGAAAGACTGCCTTAAGACCAGGGAGTGAAGGACAACTCTTGGTCTCATGTTTTTCTGAACAAATTGCACAAGTCTCTATTAATTTTGCATCTAAAGGACACTCTCTCAAGGCATGATTTTTCCTACATTTGGGACAAAATATTGCTAAGGCATCAACTTCGGCTTTTTGATTGTTTTGTAACTTAAGGGTGTCTATTTGTTCACTAAGACTCCCTAGAATGTCAAATTTAAATTCATCAAGAATATTACCTATTTCTGCCCTACTTATTGTTCCAACTGTAGATTTACTTGCCCTTGCAAGAGCAGGGTCTCTTGGTCCTTTTAGAATTTTAGATTTTCCCCTTGAAATATTGATACATAACTTAGCTATATCAGGTAATGGAAGCTGATTTATGTCCCCTTTTCCCATCATATTGAGGATATCTATCCATTCATCCCTAATTGTTTTCAACAAGAGAGCTTTCAAAGTTTCTTGATCTAGGGTTTCCATTTTTTCCCTCTTGATGTTACAATTGAAACTTTCCAGCAAATATTCTAGATTTTCATCCTCTTTTTGCATCATCTTGAACACTTCTTCCTTATGGTTGACTGGTATATAGTAATCCAAGTATCTCTGTAGAAATGATCTCTTCATATCATCCCATGTCCTAATAGAACTATTGATTAAACTCATAAACCATTTTAATGCTGCTCCTTTCAATGTTGAAGGGAACAGTTTAAGTTTCTGAGCATCTTGTAGATAATCATAGGTTCTACATAGAACTTAAAATTCAAATAAGAAGGTTTCAGGATCCTCACTTTTTAGTCCATGAAAGTTTGGAAGAATAGAAGGTGAGATGTTTTTCATAGTTGCATTAGTCTCCTCATCTACTATAGGGAATCTAAAAGAACTTCTAGTTCCCCTTCTACCTCTTCCTCCTTCTGCATTTCTTCTTACTCCTTCTACATTTCCTCTACCTCTTCCTTTGTCTCCTCCTCTTCCTCTACCTCCTCCAAATAGTGTATTTTCTCCATTAAGGACTTCTCCTTCCCCTTCTTCTGTAATGATAGACTTTTCTGAACTGATATAGGGTTTAGTTGGAAGAGCTACTTGTTCTACTAGTTCTTCTATTAAGGGTCTATTTAAGAAATAGTCCTCTTCTTCCTCTGCACCAGGGATTTGTAATTCTTCTACTGGAATATATTCCCCTGTGGAAGTGAAAAAGGCTATCCCTTCTGTAGGAGTCCTTGGATCTTCTTCCTCTAGAATTGCTTTAGTGGATGAAGTGCGGGATCTTCCTGATGGGATATCTAATCTTGAGACTTTTGGAAGCCTATGACCAGTATAGTATGGAATGTGAGTTTGGGTTGGAGGTGTGCTACTTCTTGGCCTTGGTGGAGTGAGTGGAGTTGTGGGAATTAAACTTCTGCCTCTTACAAATCTACCCCTAGAATCTCTTTCTCTACGCATATCATTGTTTTTTGGAAACAGAAAATAAGGCTACCTAGTTATACCTCCCCGACAACGATGCCAAAATTTTTAGTCAATTCAGTGTCCTAAATTGATAGCATAAATTATTGACTAGGGCTTGTAAACTAATGAGGTATACTTGCACTATATGTGCCTAAATATCCTTATTCTTATTTCATTGTTTTCAGTATTTTGTTGATGTTTTTGAGTTTTTTTATGTTTAGGTTTTAGTATGTTGTTCTAAGTTCAAAGGATGACATCAAATCTATGACAAAAATGAAATAAAAGGGAACCTTAGACTCAAAACAGAGTGTAATTGTAATTTCTATCCCTAACTAGGTAAATGATGAAAAACAGTGCATTCTAATCCATGGATGTCCTAGCTTGCAAATGAACATAAATGTAACTCAAGAAATTATATTTCAACCTGATCCTTTTAGTTAGAGGTTTGTTGGAATAGTTTGTGGAAGAGATTGAATTCCAATGTGATGAGGATCTTCCTAAAAACATACAGCAACTTGGAATATTATAGTACAATCTTATTCATAAAATAGAGATATTTTGGAACAGATTGAGAAGAAAATTGCTATAATATGCTAAGGATCTCTTATTAATATTTGAACTACTTATGACATTACAGCTAGATCTCCTTCATCATCTAGAGATTTATTGCAAGAGTTTATTGAAGGAGACTAGATATAATGAAATAAGGATCTTCTAAACAACAAGTAACCCACAGTATTACAATTAGGTCTTTTCTGTGATTTAGAGATTTATTGGAACAGTTTTGAGAAAAGACTGCTTGTAACAATATGAGGATCTTCTATCTAATTGCAGAATAGAAAATGCTAATTAACTAAACATAGTACAACCAAATCTCATTTGCATAATAGCGATATGTTGGAAAATATTTTAAGAAAAAGAATGGTTGTATGATACTAAGGATATTTTAATCTAAATGATAGAGCTAAAGTGCTGGTAACTCAAGATGTCACAGTTAAATCCATTCATTAAAGAGAGATATGTTCGAAAAGCTTTGAGAAAAGACTAATTATAACATCATGAGGATCTGTTAGTTAAACAAACAATGCAAGACATGATACTAAAAGATATGAACTCATAAAACTGTCTAAGTGAGAAATATAACAACACAGAATTAAAAGCTACTTATCTAGAAAGCATGTAGAAGCCTTCTTAGATAGCAGGGGCCCTCTACTATCAATTTGGCATGAAAATATTTAACTCCTCAAGTTTTTCTTCAATACAACATCAAATTTATGCTTCTTCTTATTATCCAAAAATACTTTGAAACAGAGTATCACATCCTTGGAAAAATAAAAGTTAACTTGTTTCTCTCGGTCTCAACGAGCTAAATTTATAGGCAATTACATAACTGATATTGAATGAAAGTAGGCACATTTGTATTCTAAAGTCAAAATCAAACTAAAACTCCCTTTTAGAACTCGTGATTTGCCGAAAGCAAATCAAGAATCCTTATCCTTATATAAATATGTTTCTCAGACTTTTGGTTTGACCACATACATAAGCATCTCCAGTTTTTGATTCAGCCTTCGTGGATGATAAGAACTATGTAGGAAAGATTTAGAATATAACCATATACTCCTTTTCTTCAGATGACACATGTAATATGTTCAAACACCAAAATGGCTACGAAATGTGTAACTTGCTACAGAATGACTGCATTGAGTAGCTAAAACTGCTCAGAAATCATTAAGAAAAAAAAACCACAAAAGTACAAGAATTTAGTCATTGCATGTATTCCTTAAGTGATTTTAATCATCTTATTGATATTTAGGTCTATAAAATGAAAAAAGGAATGATAAGATGAAGTGGAATTTGGCAAAGGAGAAGACACTTTTAGGGCTCAATAATTTCCGGAAGAGAGATGGAGAAAGAGGAAGAGGTTGCTAGGAGGGAAACCCTTAGTGATTTCTTGAAAGAGTATGAGTTTAAAACTCAGAAATTCTGAGATCATCTTAGTTTTTCATATTTTTGCAAGATGAAGGTGAAAGAAAGAAAGTAGCAGGATAGATTTCATCTATCTACCTTTGAGGGTTCACCTATCTGTTTAGCCAAAGCTTGGGTGGAGGAGTTAGAGACCTTCTTGCAGCAACACCACATCCTTGAAGATGAAGCCATCAAAGTTGCAGTGCTGCATTTGAGAGGTAAGGCTTTTTCCTGGTGGATTTTTTAATCCTTTTCTTTGAGATATGTAAACATTGCATCCTATGCTAGTTTCACTAAGGCATTGGTGAAAATATTTGATGGGAGGATTCATGAGACACACATGGTGGAGCAAAACAAGAAAACTCAAACAAAACCCTTGCATGAAAACTTGCACCATACTTTTCCGGAGGAGAAATTTTCTTCTCACACTTTTGGACAAGGGAGCATGGAGATCTCTTTTTCAAAAAGGGATCCAATCATTGGTGAGTTTCCCACTCTTGTTGCAGATATTGAGGGCAATAACACTGTTAGATCTGGAGTTGATCTAGCACCTTATGCAGAGGAAGGAGGAGCCCCTGCTACAAGCAGAGGGATGCTTGCATCTTTGCAAGGAAGTCCCCAGGATCTCATGTGTGGAGATCAAGGCACCAATCATGTTCTACCTGTGCCATTGTTGAGGAGGTGTGAAACCCTGGAGACACAAGGAGGAGATAAGGAGAAGACCCAACATCATGAGATGAGGATTACACATCCCTATTCATCTATGGACATTGATGCACCTAAGAAGGTGATTGGATTGTGCAGTGGAAGCATGGCGAGCTTTCCCCATTCATATATTTAGTTGTATCTTGATGATGATGTCTCATTGCATGGAGACATTTTGTCGGTGAGACCACTGGATCAACAGAGGAGGATAGATGCTTTTCATTATGAGGCACCACTCATTGATTTCAGGAGGGTGGAAACCTTGGGATATCTTGATACATCACTGGGAGTCTTAGGTAGACTCAAGGAGAGAGGGAGCATTCCCTCAACATCATCAGTACCCATTTCCCTTTAAGATTCTACGTTGTGGCAGAAACAGCAGGGAAAGGATAACAACCTTCCAACTTGCATCTTTGACATGAGGGATGTCAAAGGAGAGGGCAGCCATATGACATATGTTCTTTATGAGAGATCATTAGCACTATCACTATGGAGGATAGGTCCATATTGGAACTCCTAGCTATTGGTGGAGTATTCCAAGGATATTTTTACTTGGATGATCTTGGATGGCCAGTTGCATGAGGAGGGATACTCAATCAGAGATGAGGTCATCTACTATCATGGTAGGATCTTCTTTCCTAGAGCTTCCAAGCTCAAGGAGATGTTGCTACAAGCAGCTCGGGAGGATTTCCTTTTTAGTTCCACTTGTTCTATGAGAGCATACCACACCATCATGGAGGGGTATTTTTGGATGGGCTTTGAGGATAATATATATCAGCATATGAGTAGATGCATGGACAATATGGAGATGGAGGAGATACATGACTCTTCAGGAGAGTTAGCACAACCACCTCTTTTCTCTTTCAAGATGAGAGGAGACTCATCTATGAGCCACTCCATTTGTATTAGTAGAGATTATGGCAAGGGTATTCATTGTTTTTTACATGAGAATTTATATGATGTACGTATATGTCCCTTAACCATACATGTGCAGGATTATGCTCCAAGGAGGAGCATTCTTTTTTCTAGACCACCTGGTTTAGATGAGGCCATAAGCATGATTGTTGGCCATTCCCTAGGAGGAATTGGGGAAGATAGATATTATGGAGGACATGATCATTTTCTATCTTACATCACTCACTTCCTCCATACTTATGAGGATATTGGAGCAGGAGGCAAGTGGTTGAAAAACCACTCATTTTATCATTCTTTATTGCAGTTGAGGGTCAAGCTACATTAGTTTCACTTGAGGGACCATTTTCCTTCACATTTGTTACACATGGCAGCAAGTATGATTCTCATTTTTTCTCCCTATGGTTCTATTGTTGTTGTATTTATGAGGAGAATTCTTGGGAGAAAGACACATTGTGTGGATGTGTCCTTTGAGGGAGAAATTCCTCACACTTTTTGCACTACATGTTATAAGGGGAACATGGGACATTATATGGTTACCTTAACAACACATTGGTCATTCTATGAGGTGATCCATATGGTGGATGAGATTCCATATAATGATGACTTCCAACTCATCATGTATGGGGATATTTGGGCCAGCTTGATTTGTAGCGTTGGGGGAGAGACCTTTAGAGCTCTAGTCATCATCTTGCCACTTGAGGGAAATATTATTGCAGCCCAGGATTAATAGACACTCTACACTTACCTTAAGTGGAGACATGTATAGCGTTGGGTAGGCTACATTGTCTACCATGTACAGAATTTCAGCCCACCTACTTTGCCGAAGCCAAAGGTGGAGGACAGTTTCCAATAGTTGCCTAGCCGGAAGGTGACTCATTTGGCATGGCTCATAGCTTGGAGATGGAGGATCCATATGGGAAATATAGTTCCCATTTTATTTCAGATCCCATTCTTCAAAGGGACCTCTAGACATCACTTTGCTATCCTCTTGAGTATTTCACCTTTACATGATGATGGCTTGATAGCTAACTTGCATGCTAAGGAGGGGCAATGTGAAGACTTGATTGATGAGATAGCATC
Source organism: Pinus albicaulis (assembly GCA_034641835.2). NCBI lineage: Eukaryota > Viridiplantae > Streptophyta > Pinopsida > Pinales > Pinaceae > Pinus > Pinus albicaulis. Next base: position 426,250,875 of record CM076584.1, on the reverse strand, counting down.
ACTTTCCTTGGAGGAGATCATCATACAGGGATGCTACAGGGAGAGGAGAAGATAACTCATTCTATCCTTTCACTTTCTTGAGGACAAGCAACCTTTGAGAGGGGAGGACTATAATATTCCAAAATTTGCAAGAAGCAAATTGGAATATTAATTTTTGCTTATGTCATCTAGGAGATGAATAAAATGGGTAAAAGGCCCATGAGTAGGAATAAAATCCCTCATAGTGTGAAAGGGGATCATTGGAGCAACTTATTTTGCACCTTCTAGTGTGAAAAGGGGCAATTTTCATGAGGACAAGGTCAAGTTTGACCAAGTCAACAACGTTGCCTAAGAGGTGTAGCTTGCTTGGGAAGACAGTGTAGTTCTGGAGGGAGAAATATTATTTGTGGAAGAAAACCTAATGTGTGGGGTCCAGGGAAAAGATACATTCACTTGCATAAAAGGAGGAAGAGGCAGCCATAGTAAGACATCTTTGAGCATTTGATCATTTGTCTGATTAGACTATTTGTAGTCTCCATTTGCTCAGCTGAGTTGTAGTGTTGTTTAGCACGAGGGATTCCTGCTTAGGATTCCCTCTCCTTATTTAGAGGCCTCTTGAAGGATTTCTCCTCATTTTCTCCACATCTTGGATCAAGGCCAAAGCCTCTTATTCATTCACTTCATTATTTCTGCTGAAGTATAATGTAGTGTTGCTGGGTGTTGCAGTGGAGGGTTCCACAACACCATTCCTTGTCTCATCTTTCATAGGTGGGAGATTAAACTCCTTAGGAAGATTAGTGAGGAAGGTTTCCAGGGCTGATTTTCATATTTTGGCATCAGGCCAATCTTCTCCCATCATAGACAATGCAGTCCCTTCACTAGACTACATTATTTCAGTGAGTACCTACAGTGGGGGTTTGCACCACCATTTTGGAAGGCAAGATCTTTAGTGTTAGGATCATCGTATCACTTGAGAGATTAATTTCACATTTATCATCATCTTCAACCATCTTCAATTATCTCTGAGTTGTAGCTGCTACCCAGCAACTTCGGCATTTCTGCAGATTTGCCATTTGTACATGTATTGCAGCCAATCCTTCTAAGGAGTGTGCATTATTGTTATATTAGTGTTTTCCGGGGTTGAGAGCTTGCTCCCCTTCATTTATTGAGATTATATTGTCATATCATTCTGTTATCATGTATTTCATTGCAATGTATCATATAAACTACGCAGTATAGCTTGGGCACACTTTTTATAGCAGTGTTTTGTCACTCTTGATGTACGTGTTCCATTGAGGTTGCATTGCCTTACTTGAGAGACTCTTTCCTCAAGTATTTGTATCTCATTGCTGCTATATTATACAATTATTGGCTATACATATATTCATGTGTTTTGGGTTATAAGAATAACATTGTCATTCCATTACATGTGCTTGCATTTGTTGCAGTCCCTCATCGGGCACTTTCAGAGGACATCTAGGAGTGGGAGATCTGTTTAACCACCCTAGAAGGATTTCTTTGGAGCCTCCTCTTGGATTTAGCACTTAGACACATTGTTCTAAGGGATCCAGGTATTGGTTTCAATTCCTGTAGCATCCATTACTAGAAAATGTGTTTTCTAGTCATGCCTTGCTAGCAGTTCCCATTTTGGGATATTACACGAGATTAGAACTAAAAGGAGAGTGACCATGAAAGAAGAACCCTCAAATTATTTTTTTAATGCCAAAATTGATTCATTAGTTAGTACAATAGAAATAATGATGGAAATAATTAATATAAATGAAAGGGATGCTCCTAGAGAAAATCAACCTGCACCTCAAAATCGTAATAAAAATCTTAGAAGAAATCCTCCCCAAATCAAGAAGAGGTAAAAAATGGGCCCTAACAACAAATTATACCTCTATTTCATGAGAATTATTCTGATGATGATGGGGAAATAGTAGAAGAGGTAGAAGATAACCAAATCAATTTGATTGGTATTAATGATGATGAAACAATTTTTCTCACTCAAGAAGAACAAGAGCTTTTTCAACTTTCCCAAACTGAACTTGATTTAGAAGAATCAAATTATTACAAATAGAGATTTAAAAATTCTATTATGGAAATCCATAGGCAATATAATATTAGGAGTAAGAAAACTTTAGATGCCCCAAACAAAAGGAATTCTAAAAATCCTGTTAAGAAAACTTTTGATACTGTTGTGAAGAAAATCCAAGAGAATTATGCCAAGAAAACTACTAATATTTTGGAAAAAAGACAGTAGAAATTCATTGCCAAAAAGATAGATGAGAAAACTTCCAAAACTACTCAAACTGATATCCCAACCACCAGTCAATGAAAGGAACCTATATCAAAATAAATTGTTGATAAAGTTGATTTTCTAAACTTGAATAAGGTTCAAACATCATTCAAAATTGAAAATGAATTAGAAAAACTGAAAATTCCTATTCCTCTAACAGAATTAATGAACTAAAATCTCTACATATCTCAGGTTATGAAGGTACTAAATATAGGGGAAAACAGTAACACTGTCAATTTGAATGATGACTAGCCTGAACTCTTATTTGGGCCAGAAGTTGATGGAAAACCACAGGAAGGAGGAGTTCCTCCATTCTACGTTAGACTGAATTCTCATGATAAGATTCTCCATAATGCTATGTTATATTCAGGTGCTTCCCACAATTTGATGCCCAAAGCTATTATGGAAAAACTTGGTCTTGACATTACTAGGCCCTATAAAGACTTATATTAATTTGATTCCAGCAAAGTAACATGTCTAGATCTCATTAAATATCTATGTGTTACTTTAGCTCAAATCCCATCTAAAATTCTAGTAATGGATATAGTGGTTGCAGATATACCCCTTAAGTATGGCATTTTGTTGTCACACTCATGGGGAGAAAAATTACAAGGGATCCTACAAATGGACATGACTTATGCTACCATGCCAGTGTTTGGTTAGCAGAGAAGATTATATAGGGAAACCTTGATGAAATTCATGGTGAGTAGTCAAACTAAACCACATAACTATCCTATTTAATCTGTCTACTCATATTTAGACTCTTTCATTCTTTATAATGATGGAGATATCAATACTCGGGTTACCAATGCAGAAAATTATATTTTTGAAACACATGAAAATCAAACACAAATAGTGGAACAAAACACTAAGCTTGAACCTCTTTGGAACATGATTTTTGATGGATCTTGTAGTAGAGAAGGTTATGGAGCAGAAGTGTGGGTTTCAAACATAGGAAACAACCATTCTGAAGGTCATTCATACAATCTTAATTTTCAATGTACCAATAATATAGCCGAGTATGAAGCACTTCTATTAGAATTGAAATTTTTAAAAATATTGGGTGCTAAGATAATTTCCATTCAATGGGATTCTGAGTTAATAATAAAGCAAATTAAAGGATAATACTCTAAAAATCATCCTATATTGAGAGCATAAAAAAATGTTGTGATTTATTTTCTATAAACTTTTGTGGAATATGATCTTGCTACCATTCCTAGAAATCATAATATCCTTGCAAATGGTCTGGCTTTTTCAGCCAGCACATGTAAAATGCCTCACCCCAATAGATAATATACAGTGGAAGTAAAACATCTTCGAGGTGTACCAAATAATATGAGGTATTGGAAAGTGTTTGGAAATGACAAGAAAATTGAAAACTTTCTACAGTCTAAGGATAAATATGAAGAAAATAGAATATATTTAGAGTGTGAATTAGAAGGTCAAATAATTGTACATTCTAATGTAGGAAAAAAATTAGATGATTCAGATGTAAATACTCATGTAGATAAAGTTGTAAATAAATTACAATTGCTTGAAATAGATCCCGAAAAATAATTGTTTGAAATACATTAGTTAAAGGATAATGTTTTACCTAGAGGTTTGGTTCCACTAGAATAATTATTTGATTTCAATGATGTAGCTAAAAAGCCTAAGATAGAGCCCACAGGGGCACATGTAGAAGAGAGCAATATAGGTAGTGAAAAGGATCCTAAACTGATAAAACTGTCGAAATTATTTCCTTCTTCTCAAAAAAAAAAAAGACATAGCTTTATTCAAATAATTAATTGATGTCTTTTCTTGGATCTATGAATATCTCGAATTATATGACACTAGTATTATACAACATAAAATCTCAATTAAGGAAGATCAGAAACCATTTAAACAAAAAATTCGTAGAATAAATCTAGTTCTGATGCCTCTGATTCAGAAAGAATTTAAAAATACGTGTGATGCTAAAATCATAGCTCCTCTTAGGTAGTCTAAATGGGCGTCTAACATAGTCCCTACTAGGAAGAAAACATGAGAAATTGAATGATGCATTGATTTCAAAAACATTAACAAAGTCTCCCTAAGAGACAACTACCCTTTGCCGAATATGGATCATATATTACAGAAGGCAGTTCGATCTAGTAGGACTTATTTATTAGATGGTTTCTCAGGCTATAACTATGTCTTAGTACATCATGGTGATTAGGATAAAAGAGGTTTCACTACTCCATTGGGACCCTTCATGTATGTGAATATGGCCTTTGGTTTAATGAATGTTGGAGCCACATTTCAAAGAGCAATGGATATTTCCTTTAAAGATGAAATTAGAAGATTTATTGTGAACTATCTAGATGATGTTACTGTTTATTCAAAAACTGATGAGGAACATTTGTTACATCTGAGAAGGGTGTTTGAAAAGTGTAAAAGTTTTGACATTTCATTAAATCCTAAGAAAACACTTGTTGGCCTTGAAGAAGGAAATCTTTTGGGTCATATCACTTATAAAGATGATATTAGGATCGATCACAGTAGAATTGAAGCTATATTGAAAATTAGCCAACCTAGAAACATTAAGGAGCTTCAATCGTTTATTGGCAAGATTAATTTCCCAAGAATATTCATTCCTAACCTTGCAGAACTTCTTAGAAATATAACAAATATGTTGTAACAAAGATTTATAAATTAGATGGAATATTGAGGCTAGACTATCCTTTGATTTAGTTAAACAAGAATTAACAAAAGCATCAATCTTGATCAATCCAGATTTCACTAAAGATTTCATAATATTTTCTTTTTCATATGAACATACTGTTGTAGTTGTTTTATTAAAGAAAAATAATGAAGCATTTGAACAACCCATTGCATTCTTTAGTAAGGCTTTAAGTGATGTAGCTTTCAAATATAACATAATGGAAAAACAGGCCTTTGCCTTGATAAAATAAATCAGAGATTTCTGAGTGTATTTCCTACATTCCCATATAATTGCTTATGTACCAAATTCAGTGGTCAAGGATATTTTAACTTAGAATGGACCTGATGGTAAAAGAGGTAAATGGATTGCAATAATTCTTGAGTATGACCTAGAAATCAAACCCACCAATCTTATCAAAGGACAAGGACTAGCCAAATTGATGGCTAAGTCAAATTTGCATGCATTGGATATCAACTTTGTTTTCACATTAGATGATTAAGAGGAGAAGGTGAATCCACATATTGATGAGGCTTTTCTCAACTCACTCTGGTATGCAAACCTCATTTTTGTTTTATTTTATTTAAATGCTCGTCCTAATTTAATAAAAACAAAAGCAATATTTCTAAAGTTAAAAGCAGTCAAGTTTTGCATTATAGATAATGTTTTATATTGGAAAGATGTTGCTGGTATTTTAATAAAGTGCTTATTGAAGGATGATGCATAAAGGACCATGTAGGGATTCCATGAAGGTGATTGTGGTGGACATATATACCGGAAAACCACTACTAACAAGATCCTTAGAGCTGGTTTTTACTGGCCTACTCTTTTCCCTGATGTCCACAAAAAAGTAACCTTCTCCATAAATGCAAAATATTTGAGGGAAAAAGAAAAATTTTGCCTCTGCCTTTAAAGCCTATATTTGTTGAAAGTCCTTTCCAACAATGGGGATTGGATTTCATTGGTGAAATTCATCCACCTTCCTCTACCCAACATAAGTGGATTCTCATAGCCACTGATTAATTTACTAAATGGATTGAAGCCACACATTCCAGATTAGCCATTGATGTTGTCATCATTAAATTTCTGGAAACCAATATCCTCTCTAGATTTGGTTGTCCAAGAAAACTCATTACTAATAATAATGAAGCCTTTAAATCGAAGAAAATGATAGAATTTTCTAGTAAATACCATATTAATTTGGGACATTCAACTGCTTATTACCCTGAGGGTAATGGGTTGGTTGAATCCTCAAAGAAGAGTTTGGTCAACATCATTAAAAACTTTTTAGAAGACAGAAAAAATTCATGGCACAACAAGTTAATTAATAAACTTTGGGCTGATAAACTAACTACAAAGAAGTCAATAGGCATGTCACCATACCAATTGGTTTGTGGGATGGATGTTTTTTTTTCCATCCTCTTTGGGAGTTCCAGTTATGAAGATAATTCAAGAATTGCAGGTTGAGCCAAATGACACACAGAGGAGGATTAATCATACTATTCAGTTGCAGCACTCCAGGGAAGAAGTCTACAATGAAACACAACTCATCCAAGAAAATTTCAAAAATATTTTTGACAAAAGAACTAAAGTTGATGATTTCAATTTGGATGACAAAGTTTTGAAGTGGGATTCCAAAAGAGAGTAAAAAGGAAAACATGGGAAATTTGACAATCTTTGGAAAGGACCTTACTTCATTTATGCTTTCAGAGGACACAATGCATTCCTTCTTAAAGATCTAGATGGAGCAGAAATTCCTGGTGGGCCTGTGAATGGCAGAATGTTGAAGCATTATTTTTCATAGGATAAATATTCTCTTACATAAAACCATTGTAAATATCATTGTCTTTATTATTTTGATTGGGTAACTTATTGACTGAAGTTGAAGCCCACATAGAAGGCCCTAATCTTTGATTGATACGCTACCATAAGTACTCCAACAACAAAATAAATAAAGTGCAGAAATTGTTGAAATGGGATACTCAAGGATACTAATCATATGTTATTGACACTTCACATGGAGAAGTTCCATCCCCAGCTGGAGCCACTATTAGGGTTTTATAATTTATAGGATCTCAAGGTGATTAAGTATTTTTTCTCAGTAATCTTACATTGTAAATAGTTTTCGATATGCAAATCATTTAAAAAAAAATACATAAAATAGAAATTAAAAGAGGGTATATCTAAAAAAATGAATAAAACGATAAATCTCAAAAATGAAATCTTGGATAACAACACCTATGCCCAATTCTAGAAGTAGACCTCCAATTCTCAAAGTAGGTTGTTCTCATTATTTGATTCATAGAAGAGTAAGATGCATATGGCCTTCCTGGAGGCCCAAATCCCATAGCCAAAGTCCGCATCTAAGTACAAGAAGATAGATTTTGAATTCTACATGAAGGACATTCAAATATCAAATGGAGATGCAAGGGCATACAGGTGAAATGATCTCTTCAAATTTCACTAACACAACAATGAATCTTTCCAAATTGTAGGTTTCTTTGTCCAATATCTATTCATAGTTGAAAATGGAGAAGATCTCTTCTCTTGCTAAGGATACAAGGATTAAATCCCTAGAAAATTTAGTGGTCAAGATAGGATATGACCCCTTTAATATGAAGGATGTAGAGGAGATAATAAAAAAGAAGAATGCTGACATAGTGGAATTGAGAAAATAGTTGAAGTTGTTAGCTACTGAAGATCCTCTCACTAAGGACATTGAGGAGATAGAGACCCATAAGACTGACATGATGAAGCTCATCATGGAGCAAAATGCACAGATAAGATAGATGGAGATAGAAATGGAAAATATGATCAAAGAAAAGGATCAGACTATAAAGTTTTTCATGGTTCCTTTGGATGTCATACCCCTTACAACCATTCCTATAGCTACAGCCTCTACTCCACAGAATACACAGATAGCAGATGATGTAGAACATTTGAAAAAGGCAGTGGAAAATATGTCTATTCAAATAGAAGATATTAAGAAGTTGCGGGATCATTTTAAGGTATGCCAAGACCAGAGGACAAGGATTGAAGCTTCTCATTCAGCAGAAGCACAAAGAGCTCAGAATTTGATAGAAAGATTGAAGAATTCAAAAAGAGAGTCAGCAATAGGAAAGACCTTGGCCCAAGCCAAGGAAATCATCTACGTAGATATCCTCAACTCCATTACTGAAATCTAGCCCTGAATATAGATTATCTTTGAGCAAAAGGAATTGGTAAAAAGAGAAATTGATGCTATCACACACATCAAATAGGAGGTAGGAGAAATTCCTACAACAACAACCGGCATTATCAAGTTCCTGAACTCCAAAAATAGATATGAATTGGATGATTTGGGAGTAGATGATAGGACAGAAACTATTCTGGAAGTGAAGAGGATTCTTACTAATAATAATCTAGTTGTTCAGCTAGAAGAAAAGTGCCACATTCTAGAGATAGCAGTTAACATATTCTTTACTAGAATAGACAATTTAACACAAAAGGATTTGCCTTCTCTCTTTGTGATAAATGAAAAGTTGATAGCTAATGAATATTATGTAAAGAAGTTGAAAGAAATTGCCAAGGACAACACCAAATTTTCTAGCATCAACGGTAGTATGATAGGAAGAGCATTTTTAGAAGCAATGAGTAATGATTTCTTCATCCAGCATGAGGTAAATCATATTTTTTTGGTAAATCCCACTTTTTCCAGATACACCAAAGTTGATGAGATTTACCGAAATGTGATTAAATTTACCATCCCAGATGAAGATCGATGGGATAAACTCTGTGAATTATAGGATTAAATCATAATTTGGGGAAAATAAGCATCATCCAGCACATCATGCATCACATCAGCCAGTGCAACCCAGAAATAAGTCCATTCATCAACTGTTTCCTCCGAAACAGGGCCAGCGTTCCAGATCATGTCCACCTAGCCTATTATTTTGTAACAAGTTAGATTTTATTGATTGATAGTATGCTAATAACACATTGAAGATTGAGACATCATTTCAGTAAATCATTTGTTAAATTAGCATAAATACTTCATTGTTCCAAGTATTAAGTGTTTATTATCGAGTATATTTTTCTAATAAGCATTGTAATTTCAAATTTGCTGGGAGCGTCAATAATACAAGGAAATTTCACAGGATTCATGTGGTATATTCACTGGTGATGTTTTTCTTTTGTAGTTGTGTTATTCATTATTTTTACTTTATCTGTAATTCTAAAATCTTAATTGCATAACAGAAACTGTGATGAATAGGATATGTTAATCAGAACACCTTATTCTAGTTGTTTTCAATTTACATGTTTTCTACTAAGGTTAGATTGAATAATACTTCATTTCTTTTCAATCTCTACTAAATTCCACACTTCTTCTATTTTCATAATTCACTTAAAATCCTAAAACATCCAGTTAATGCAGCCTAGCTTGCCTTGTGAGGCTCCTTCAAAAATTGATGCAGATCCATTTAAATATTTATGACTCCATATCCGAATGGATATATAGCCATTTAATCAACCAAACAATCCAAATCAAACAAAAAATCAAGTGCAGTAATAAATAGCCTAAAATTCACTAAAAACAAATTTAAATTTTATAGAGAGATCCCTCTTTGAAGCTGGCAGGGCTAGATCCCGGCTTCCAAAGTGGTTTTAATTTTTTTCCTCTGTGTTTATTCTCACAATCTCATAAATTACAGATTGACAATAGTTTTCGTAATAGGGGGAGTGTACAAAATTCTCTCCCTCTCTCGTGCCTCCCACAGTTGTATCACGTTATAATGGTCCTCCATATGCTCTTGTTGTTCCCTTTGTTCTCTATGTTGACGTCGCTGAATGATTCACATATTAAATACATTTTTTTATTAAATGAGAAATATATTTAAAAATATATATATATAATTTTTTTTAAAAGAAAAAAACAGTGGGTGCGCCCAAAAAATAGTCATGCACCAGTATTGGTGTGTACTTTTTTATCACGCATCGCACTCGGTGCGCATGGAAACTGTTCATGCACCACCAAATAAGGGAATATTTTTCTATGGTGCATTGATGAAACTATCCGCCTCGGGGAAGATAGTTTGGTCAACATACCACCCAACAACATTACATGTTCAACGGTGTGGTCCTATAAATGACCGCATGTTACACTGAAATTTGTCATTGTGACATTTTAGTACTCCCTGGAAGTCTACAATATCATAATTCCAAAATTCAAGCCTTGAAACTAAGAGAAAAGCTCATAAAAGCCTTAAAATTTTGGTACTATGCTTTCTCCCAGTTTTGCCTGCAGTCCCGCGCCTTTTGGCTATAAATCATGCGAAGCCTAATGCACTGTTTATTAATTAAGGGTGCGAACCCCTATAAAAGATTAAAAAGGCGCAAGTAAAATCTAGAAGCTCAATTTAAGTCATTTTCGAAAGCTTCTAGAAACATTCCTGCGGTGGAAAGTAATCTCTTTTCGTGTTAATGCATCCCATCCATTAAGGAGCTAACCCCTTGATGTAAGGAACTAATCCCTTTGAAGGAGGATTCTATCCCTTCTTGTTTGGAGTTGTAACTTCCTCTCTTTCACTATAAAAAGAGGAATAATGCAGCCTAAAAGGGTTACAATGGAGACTTTAACAATTGATGAGTTGAATTTTTTAGTATTTTTGGAGGCGAAGTGCTGTTGAAACTTAGACCCTTTTAGCTGAGATTTCATTGGGAAAGATTACATACCTGTATGTATCTCGGTTGCAAGAGTGCAAGGCTGGTCAGAGTAAAGGAAATGCCTGTTCCAAACCCTAGGAAGGCCTGTATGACATCAAGGTAGACACGGTTGTAAGGTTCTTTCTTATTTAAGTTAATACAAATAAATCCATTTTTCTCAATAAGTTGTCAATTGATTGGTTTATTTTATGGATTCCTTGATCACCATAATAGATATGATTTATGAATATATGCTATGTAGGTGCTCTTTGATGTTTTCTTGTTTGTGATTGCAGATCTTTGAAGGAAAATCTTTCAAGTGACTGAAGGACTACTACTACAAACAAGCGTTGGATAAAAGGTAAGATCGTTAACCCTTTATAGCATTTAATTACAAATTGCAATATATCTAGAGAAACATAGTTTTATTTGTCTGTTTGTTGCTAGATGTCTGTAGGAAACTTAGGAGGTCTGTCTTGTCCACAATAATGACTCATCCGTCCAACAAATTGGTGACTCCACTGAGGATCGAACCCATAATCTCTGGTTTCGCATTAATCATTAGGTTATATAGGTTGATTTTATAGAGTAGATTTGAGGACAGTTCTTTTACTGTGTCAGCCTCGTTAAAAAATGAAACATGTAGGTGAGGATAGTTCCTGTTACTGTGTCAACGTCATTAAAAAATGAAACACGTTTCCATGAGCATAGTTCTTTTCCTGTGTCAAGCTCGTTAAAAATGAAAAAAATCCTCCTCTAATTGAGTCGAGTCTTTGACTAGATCTCGTAAATGTTAAGTCATATATTTAGGTTAGTTATTTTAGTTTTTACATAATTTTCTTACAGTTTTAGGTCGGGTCTTTCATATGATCTCGTAAATGAATGTTCATTCCATCCAGCTATTAATTACCAGTAGTCTATTTAGTTGAATGAAATGAAGCTTGGGGGGCATGCGCTCTAGCAGTTACGCTTGGGGGGCATTAAAAACTTATCTCAAGCATGATTTTTTCTTTGTTTCAAGCTTGTGTAAAAATTAAACAAACCAATCTCAAGCAAAGTTTCGCTACATTTCAAGCTTGTGTAAAAATGAAACCACTCTGAAGCATATTTTTTCTCTATTTCAAGCTTTTGTAAAAATGAAACCTATCTTGAGTCGATTTCGGTTATTATTTTCAAGACTTGTTAAACTCATGAAAATCCCATGCTTCTTTTGCTATCTTTCATTCTTGTAAAACACTTGAAAATGCCGAGTTCTTTCCATATTTTCCTGCTCATTAATTAAATTGAAATTCGACCATATGATTACATTTTTATCACTTTTTCGAACTCCTTAAAATTTACAAAAAAAGTGAAACTACTGAGTATACTTTTATCACTTTTTCGGACTCTTGAAAATTACAAAAAAGAGAAACCTTGGAGTCCTCTTTTAAGCCCTTTCAGACTCTCTAAAAATGAAAATATTGCCGAGTACTTGACTATTCAAACTCGTTAAAGGAAATGAACAGTCATCCCTTCAGTATAAGTTTACCCCTTTTCTGGACTGAAATGGACTATTTACGAAAAAGGTATATGTTGACTAGTCATGGTCAATAGAGTTCTCTCTTGCATTATTTTATCCTTTTTCAGGCCTAAGAGACTAAATTTATGAAAAAGAACATCCATGGAGTTTTCTTAATTTTTTATTCTGACTCCCTAAAAATGAAAAACACCAAGTTTCTCCTATATTGGACTCGTTAAAATTTAACAATAAAGGACCTTTCAATTTCAAACAGGAACGGATCACTCCTTCTTAGGGTTCGATTTTAAACTAAGTTGGACTCATCTAAAGGATGAGCTTATAAACAAGAAAATGTTATCCTCCTCAAAGCTTGTCAAAAATAAAGAGGTACTTGCCAGAAATGGTGGGGGAAAGAGAGAAAAACATATTCATTTGTCACACTTTGATTTGTGAAAAGCATTACAACACTCTTGAACACGACACTTTTTGTCACACTTACACCTGGGTTGGGAAATCCTTTGTCTATCAGTTAATCAAAACATATTGAAAGTCTTCAGCCAGTTTCTGGGTATTAGCTTAGGAAACCTATCACCAAACCATATGCAGTGTCGTTATGTGTTCAAGAGGTCAGTCAAATAAACCATTCATCTGCAAACACTTGTCTCCATTCGCGTTGACCATCCCTAAGTCAGTCCTTGCAAACAATTTCTTCAAAACTTGACCTATGGTTTCGTGTCATGAGCTTGCTTACGATGGATCACTTTCAATCGACGACAGTTCATCATCTAGGAAGTTGATCTAGAATCCGTCAGTACCTTGGAATCTGCATGCCTTAATGGCAGGTTTCTCGCCTTTGACGACAGGTTGCATCATTGACCTTCGATCGAACGATTCTGTGAAATGTTCAACTTCCGATCACTTATTCACATTTCATGGATTGTACTGAGTACTTTGAGATCCATTTTCATTATTGGTGGCTTCTCGAAACACTTGTTAACAGTTCACATCATTGACTAGTAATCAAGTGGTTTCTACCATGTTCGACTTCAACACATTTAATCGCATGGATAGAATCGTACTAGTTCGAGAAGCAGAAATCAAGACCTTGGATCTAGTTTCCACCATCCAGGCTGCGAGGAATTTTATTATTCAATATGCAGTAGACGATTCATTAAAGAATGGCTGCTTCCATGCTGTGTCTACATTATTGATGTAATACTAAAATCATTTCTGTATTAGAACAAGTTTAGTTAGCTTTGATCTGAGTATGGGAATGCCTACCTCAGCAATGATATATATGTGTGTGTGTGTGTGTGTTGCGTTGAATGTTTTTACAGGTTTCTGTTAGGGGTTTCCACAGGCTGATCCTTGAAATGATAAAGAACTTCACTCTTCGAATATTCTCAAAATTCACACTTTAGGGGGCAATTTTTTTACATTGGAATTTGTCACTAAGACATTTTAGTACTCCCTGGAAGTCTACAATATTATAATTCCCAAATTCAAGCCTTGAAACTAAGATAAAAGCTCATAAAAGCCTTAAAATTCTGGTACCACACTTTCCCCTAGTTTTTCCTGTGATCCCGCACCTTTTGGCTATAAATCATGTGGAGCCTAACACACTATTTATTCATTAAGGGTGTGGACCCCTGTAAAAGATTAAAAAGGTGCAAGTAAAATCTAGAAGCTCAGTTTAAGTCATTTTTGGAAGCTTCTAGAAACATTCCTGTGGTGGAAAGTATTATCTTTTCAGATTCATGCATCCCATCCATTAAGGAGCTAACCCCTTGATGTAAGGAACTAATCCCTTTGAAGGAGTATTCTATCCCTTCTTGTTTGGAGTTGTAACTTCCTCTCTTTCACTATAAAAAGAGGCATAGGGTAGCCTCAAAGGGTTACAATGGAGACTTTAACAATTGATGAGTTGAAGTTTTTAGTATTGTTGGAGGCGAAGTGTTGTTGAAACTTAGACCCTTTTAGCTGAGATTTCATTGGGAAAGATTGCATACCTATATGTATCTCAGTCGCAAGAGTGAAAGGCTGGTAAAAATAAAGAAAATGCCTATTCCAGACCCCAGGAAGGCATGTATGACATCAAGGCGGACATGATTTTAAGGTTCTTCCTTATTTAAGTTAATACAAATAAATCCATTTTTATCAATAAGTTGCCAATTGATTGGTTTATTTTATGGATTCCTTGATCACCATAAGAGATATGATTTATGAATATATGCTATGCAGGTGATATTTGATGTTTTCTTGTTTGTTATTGCAGATCTTCGATGGAAAATCTTTTGGGCGACTGAAGGACTACTACTACAAACAAGCGTTGGATCAAAGGTAAGATCATTAAGCCTTTATAGCATTTAATTACGAATCACAATATATCTATAGAAAGATAGTTTTATTTGACCATTTGTTGCTAGTTGTCCGTAGGACACTTGGGAGGTCTGTCTTGTCCACAAGAATGACTTATCTGTCCAACACCACACCATTGACTATGTAATGTTTTCAGGAGGGTGGTGCGCTGACCTAACTATCCCCCCGGGGCAGTTAGTTTGGTCAACTCACCGCCCTCCCTACACTATTACATAGTCAATGGTGTGGTTGTTTAAAATACCACACTGCCTTGTTATTTTTTAAATTAGTTACAGTGCGCATTTTTTTGGTACGGCACCGGAACCCGATGAGGTTTCCATTAACACCGTTCGCGATGCAGACTGTAAATTTACAGGCAACACTGTGAATAGCTCAAACGCACTGCACATATTTTTTTTTTAAATGGTTAATTTTAAGTTATTTTCAAAGTTTAATCCGCTAAAAGGTTTAGTTATTGAGAAACAAGTAGATTACCTATACATTTGCGTGTTAAGGAGGCATATTTGCTGAGGAATTGAAGAAACCAAATTTTCCCACCGTTTTTGAAAATTTGAACTCCATGCGGTGGGCAATGGATGGCACCACCCTCCCTACACTATTACATAGTCAACGGTGTGGTCGTTTAAATGACCGCACTACCTTGTTATTTTTTAAATTATTAACGTGCGCGTTTTATCAGTACTTCACCGCAACCCGATGCAGTTTCTATTAACACCATTTGCAACTTTGCCTGTAAATTTACAGGCAACACCATGAATGGCTCGAATGCACCGCGCATAATTTTTTTTTTTTAATGGTTAATTTAAAGTTATTTTAAAAAATTTAATTTGCTAAAAATTTTAGTTATCGAGAAACAAGTAGATTACCTATACATTTGCGTGTCGAGGAAGCATATTTTCTGAGGAATTGAAGAAACCAATTTGCCCACCGTTTTCAAAAATTTGAACTCCACGTGGTGGGAAATGGATGGTAGAAATGCGTGCACTAGGAGTATCGATGGTAGGATACCTCACACAAGACAAAATCACACCAGTGCTTAAGAGGTCTGGAGCACTGAAGAAGTAAAAATGACGTTTTTACGACCAATAATTTTTTTATTTAACCTTGTTTCGGTGCACGGTTTTTTGAGACGCACCAAGCAGTATTATCAATGGCGCGCCACACATTGTTGATGTGCGCTGGATTACGGAGGTGCACCGAACCTGTTTATACATAGAGCAACGATGTGCTAGAGTAATTAGACACATCAAGCGTGTTTGTACGAAGAGCATAGTGTCTCGGTGTGCCAAATTTTAGTATGCACTAGTGTGTTTCGTGTAAAACACAATGGTGCAGTTAATGATGAGAAACGCACCGCAAAAAAAACATCCGAAAAAACCTCCACCCGCCAACCTCCTCCAGAGACCTTCACTAAAAATGGATATATGGGCTATTTCTATAAGGGGTTCATCAAAAACATTCGCTAGAGAGTCTTTTCCTTGTAGTGGTTTCATGAAGTATAGTCACGTATATACATGAGTTTCTTTGCAAACAATCACGAATGTTTTTCTCTGACAGAAAAAACTATAGAACAGACTCTGACATGTTGCTGACAGTTCTGATTTGATTAGTCTGGTGTTGATAGGTACAACCTGCTAATATGGTATTGAGTTATGATTTTCTCATTGAAATTTATCGGATTTATGAAGATTCTTTGATGAATGAGTTGTTGACAATGAACATGTAGCACGTGTTTAGGGGGAGCATTAGCCTTGTAGAGTATAATGCATTTTTTTCATTATGCACTACAAGGAAAAGACCCTCTAGCGGAGGTTATAAAGGAGGTTTTTAGTGTTATAAAATTGGCCAAAATTTTCAAAAAAACATATGCTACCACATCTGTTTCTGGTAACAGAGGTTTTGGCGGAGCTTTTAACGAAAATTCAAAACAACTAAAAAAAAATGGGTGGATGGAGGTTATTATGGATGTTTTTTCATCGGGGCTCTTATCAGGTTTTAATGCACCGATGCGTATCGGTAGACAACGCACCGGGGAGGTTGAAGGAGAATGCATTAGGCCGTTAAGGAAAACAATAGCACTGGGCCTGGTGTTGGTGATACAACACACGGGGTTGTTCTAATTGGTCTTGGGATTTGAGTGGTGCCCATAGGTCGTATAAGCGCACCGATGCATGTATCTTTATGAGGCACCGGTGCTTCGTATCACAGAAAGGAAATGAGATCTATAATTGGTATCGGTATTCATGTGGTTCACATGGCATCTACAAATGCACTAGTGCTTATAGATACATAAATGCCCCGGTGCGTAGTATCACACAAACACACCGATATTTATAACTGGAATCGGTATTAGTGTGGTGCCCATAGAATCATAAACGCACCGGTGCATATAGACGCATAAACGCACCGATTTTCATTTTTTTTTATTTTTATAAAAATCCACCTCTGACAATCCACTTATTGTGATTGTTTTAAATTCATTAGTCATCAAAAGTCGACACATCTTATAACAATATTCATATTAATTACATTTTTATTAATACATTTGAATGTGCTGTTTGGATTAATTTGTTATATAATATTCGAATTATTGTGTTTTTTTTTAAATTCATTATTCATCAAGAGTCGACACATATATATAATCTTATAACAATATTCATATGAATTAATTTTTTATTAGTGCATTTGAGAACGAAAATGGAGAACACAATAGCAATAATGGAGAACGCAATTGAATAAATTAAAACATATCTTATGATTATATATATATATATATATATATATATATATATATATATATATATATATATATATATATATTACATATATATGTAATATAAGACATTCTTTATCATACAAAATGGGACAACTATTTGTATCCCTTTGTCTTTCAATTGGGACACTATGTCCATTACATTAAACAAAATGTCTGATTTCATAGACATATTTCAAAAAAAAAAACGCCTTGCTTTGATATCCAAATTACATAGTGATCATCATTCTTCGCTTGAACTGCTGTCACTGCTAGAGCTACTTCCATGACTTGGATTATTTTTAGGAATGTTGTGTTTAAGGCGTTGATTGTTTTCTTCTTCTTCACTTTCCATCTACAAACATAAAAATAAACTGAAATGAGTGTATATACATTGGCGAGAATAATGAAAATTCCAATATTAAATAATATACATCAATGTAAATCGAAAATAAAAATGATGTACCATAGAAACAATTGACTCATTAACTATACACATTCTTTCAAAACCATATACCATGCCATCTTTCAAAATTTAATTTGTTGGTGCAGTTCTGTACTTTGTTTCCTGCAAGTTTTATACCCCATAACAAATCATGTATTTAATATAAAAGGTGTTTTTATTCTATTAATTATAGACAGAGCTAATTAAAAAAGATCGATAGATGCTTTCAAATTCCACAATTAATTTCTGTTATGCCAGCATATACTCACAACCCATATTTAACCCAATTTCAATCAATTTGTCTGATGGTTCTTCTTTGTATGTTAGCACCTGTTTGAAGACATTCAATGATGGTTTTTGTAAAACAACTTAAAAAATACAAAAATGAAATCTAGTTAAGTTGTTATAAGGAAGTAACGATTACTCACAAACTTAGAGTTCAACCATTTTCTTCCATGTCGTCCTGTTTTATGTGCTGAATGGGTACCATTTTCTTTTCTTTTCTGCAAGAAAATTCTTGAAAATTAATATTTAACTCTAAATTGTTTATTTATTGTACCTAATGATCGAAAAATTCAATGATTACATATTACATTTGAATCACGTTTTTGTATTTGTTCCACTAGATCCCTCAAACTTTTGTAAAAGTTTTCCCCCCTTTCGTTATCTTCCAACACCACTCCAGATGAGCCAAGGAGCAATTCATTTTCATTTGGATGTTCTTTTTTTTTTCTTTTCTTAGAACAACATTCCTTTTCTGAGTTGTTGGTCTTTGTAGAACATTAAACAAATGTGAATTAGTAGACTATTTGACACATGTTATCTAATAATTTTAAGTATATTATTAATGATAATTAAAAAAGGAAACTCATATTGGATCGATAGTATTGCTTCATTCACCTGATTCATCTTTTTGCAATTTTTCCATTAAACTTTTATGCTCTTCCGGTTGTAGATCAGAAATAATCATATTGAGATAAAAGAACGAAAAAACCTAATTCTAAAATCATAGAAATAGGGAGAAGAAAGGAAAAAATAAAAAAATGAAGGGTTCAGGGTAAAAATGGATAAAACTGTAGGAAAAAAAAAATGCAGAAAAAGTAAAAAAAAAGAATTAAATTTAATCACGAAATGGTTTGAAATTCTATGATAAAGGGCTTGAATCACCAGAGTTTTGGTTTCTAATTGTCTGAATACTTCTTTTCGAACGCATTTCGCCATCCACAGTGCCCTCGTGCTCTCTTGCTCTAGGTCTGTCTCCTGCAAAAATCTGACTGAAATTTTTTAGCAAAAATAGTGAAATAATGAAAAGTGTTTAGT
Source organism: Pinus albicaulis (assembly GCA_034641835.2). Lineage (NCBI taxonomy): Eukaryota > Viridiplantae > Streptophyta > Pinopsida > Pinales > Pinaceae > Pinus > Pinus albicaulis. The sequence goes on along the minus strand of CM076584.1, from coordinate 426,231,841 downwards.
ATTTAAAGAATTATTTTATCAAATTAGATTTTCGAAAATATTTTTCCGCCCATTTTTCAAATTGTCATTTTTTTTGAACTTAAACAAAATAGAGTTGCATTTTTTTATTTGCGTTTATTCGTTTCCGGTGCATGGAAATGTGATGCACTGGTGCGTTGTATTAATACGACGCACCGGGGCCTATTAGGATGATAAGCGCACCGAACTTTTTAGTTTTTTTTTTTTTGTATGTAAGATCTTAATAAAATAATGATAATTATAAAGCACCTAAATTTATTTTCATTATTTTCTAAACTTTATATAGGTAAGATAATAATAAAATAATGATAATTATAGAGTACATGAATTTATTTCCATTATTTTCTAAACTTTATGTTACAAAAATTGGTATTATTCTATATTTGTTATTTTACAACTAGCAATTGCACCCAAATGTTGCAAAGGAAATGCCGTAAGACATAGATTCTTAGATTTGAGAAGAAATGTGACATATAAAAGATTATTGGAAATACAAATTACAAAATAAATTTCATTCAAAGCTAGAATATACAAAGAAATCAATTACTAGGTTCTCCCTATTCCAAATGAATCGATTTTTAATTATTTTTTAGTTTTATAGGATTGGCCATAGTTGCATGAATTTGTACCTATTTTTAATTCTCAAGCATCTGTCACTATGTTTATAGTTTACTACTGAGTATAACCAATCTATTTTAGCATGGATTGAATTTAGTGAAAAAAACTGTAATTGGAATTTCATGTGGCGATATCAACAGAGGCTCGTGCAATGTATAACATAGGATTAATAGTATTGACATATTGGAGCCGTAATTTGAATACATTTCATGATCCTAGATGGGGATGAGGTCAAGAGAGGAATACATTTCATGATCCTAGATGGGGACGAGGTCAAGAGAGACCAGGAGAGGATCCTTTACTTGTTAATCGATATGCCACAAAGTGAGGGGAGTACAATTAACAAATAGTTTGGATCCTAACAGTACATGTTTAATGACTGCTGAGCTGTCATAGATTTACTTACAAGTCATTTTTCTGAGTTGTCACAGATTTACTTACAGATGAGTCTTCCATCTGCTGCTTGTGTCGTTCATCTCGTATTCCAGTGCATATCGATGGCAGTGGGACGACTTCTAAACAATTTGGCACATTAATCTCTAGAGTTACATTATCTAAACAATTTGGCACATTAATCTCTAGAGTTAAGCTTTTTTCATTTCAATCTCCTCTTCGGTTTGCAGTTCCTCATATTTATCTTGTACCTGTATATTGCCTAACGAGATGTCACGGTTTTCCCTTGTAGGGGAGCCTAGAAGAGTAATTTATGAATGAGGTGTATGTATAGAATTCACCAAAAATAGCAGGCCTCCTCCAAAATCCCCACATATCCACAAACACAGAGGACTCAACATTTTTCTTTGGTAGATGTCCTCGTCAAATATGGTGTAATGTTTCATTTTGGAAGGAAAATAGAGAAGAGTTCACACCATTTCCATCTAAAAACACACATCCACAGTCTCTCGCAACCCATATTTCTGCTCTCAAAACGAGTTACATCTTCTCTCGAGCTTTGTCACAAAGGAAGGAGTCCTCTTCTCTCAGATTTTGTCTTCACTGCAACAATGTTGGAACTAAGGCTTATGCAGGGGAGTCTTCTGAAGAAGGTAATGGAGTCCATCCAAGACCTTGTCATCGATTGTAACTTCGATTTCTTGGCCATGAGTTTCTCTATGCAGGCCATGGAATCAAGCCATGTTTCCCTCATTTCCCTGTTGCTCATATCCGAGGGCTTCGAGCACTATCGCTGCGAACGTAACATGTCCATGGGGAGGAACCTCAGTAATATGGCGAAGATGATGCAGTGCGCTGACAACGATGAAATCATCACCATCAAGGTCGAACATGGGGGAAAATCCACTGGTTCTGCTGATCAAGCTCCCTTTAACTTAGAGAAAGTGAAACCCACATTGTCTTTCTAGCTGGATGGCATGTTTGGACGCATAGGGTTCTTTCTGCTCCTATCATTCCTCTCTTTCGAGAGAGACAATGTAAAGTAGTCTTCATGATAAATTTAAATTACTAATCTATAAACGTACAACCAATGATAACAAACATGTTTCCTTACAATAACTTTGATCTGATTTTATCGTGGCTTAAATATGCAATTTACTTCCCTCGAGGGGTAGGTGTCGGGACCACGAGGTGCTCATATATTGCAAGTATCCTTGCTTTTATTGACAACCAATATGAAATTCTCGTTCATCTCATATTCTAGTGCATTTCGATGGTAGTGGAATTACTTCTAAACAATTTGGCACATTAATCTCTAGAGTTACATTATCTAAACAATTTGGCACATTAATCTCTAGAGTTAAGCTTTTTCATTTCAATCACCTCTTCGGTTTACAGTTCCTCATATTTATCCTGTACCTGTATATTGCCTATCGAGCTGTCACAGTTTTCCCTTGTAGGGGAGCCTTGAAGAGTAACGTATGAATGAGGTGTATGTATAGAATTCACCAAAAATAGCGGGCCTCCTCCAAAATCCCCACATATCCACAAACACAGAGGACTCAACATTTTTCTTTGGTAGATGCCCTCATCAAATATGGTGTAATGTTTCATTTTGGAAGGAAAATAGAGATGATTTCACGCCATTTCCATCTAAAAGCACACATCCACAGTCGTTCACAACCCATATTTCTGCTCTCAAAACGAGTTACATCTTCTCTTGAGCTTTGTCACAAGGGAAGGAGTCCTCTCCTCTCAGATTTTGTCTTCACTGCAATAATGTTGGAACTAAGGCTTGTGCAGGGGAGTCTTCTGAAGAAGGTGATGGATTCCATCAAGGACCTTGTCACCAATTGTAACTTCGATTTCTCGGCCACGAGTTTCTCCCTGCAGGCCATGTAATCAAGCCACGTTTCCCTCATTTCCATGTTGCTCATATCTGAGGGCTTCGAGCACTATCGCTGCGAACATAACATGTCAATGGAGAGGAACCTCAGTAATATGGCCAAGATGATGCAGTGCGATGACAATGATGAAATCATCACCATCAAGGTCGACCACGGGGGAAAATCCACTACTTCTGCTGATCAAGCTCCCTTTAACTTAGTGAAAGTGAAACCCGCATTTTCTTTCTAGCTGGATGGCATGTCTGGATGAATATGGTTTCAACCTGTGACGTTGTTGAGACTAAACCCCATCTAAACTAATTTGTCTACACCTCATGGGTTAATCACCTAATATCACCCAATATCAAATGGTGATCTAGAACTTAGAGAGAGAACAAATAAAACACTTCCCAGCCATCAAATCTCATATGAAGGAGCAACATGCCACCACAATAAGTGCATAGAATTAGTTTCCAATGGGTGGTATATATTATTATTAGCCCTAATGTGAATACATTTCATGATCCTAGATGGGGACGAGGTCAAGAGAGGAATACATTTCGTGATCCTAGATGGGGATGAGCTCAAGAGAGACCAAGAGAGGATCCTTTACTTGTTAATCGATATGCCGCAAAGTGAGGGGAGTACAATTAACAAATAGTTTAGATCCTAACAGTACATGTTTAATGACTGCTGAGCTGTCACAGATTTACTTACAGGTGAGTCTTCTGAGTTGTCACAGATTTACTTACAAGTGAGTCTTCCATCTGCTACTTGTGTCGTTCATCTCGTATTCCAGTGCATATCGATGGCAGTGGGATGACTTCTAAACAATTTGGCACATTAATCTATAGAGTTACATTATCTAAAAAATTTGGCACATTAATCTCTAGAGTTAAACTTTTTTCATTTCAATCTCCTCTTCGGTTTGCAGTTCCTCATATTTATCCTATACCTGTATATTGCCTACCGAGATATCACAGTTTTCCCTTGCAGGGGAGCCTGGAAGAGTAACGTATGAATGAGGTGTATGTATAGAATTCACCAAAAATAGCAGGCCTCCTCCAAAATCCCCGCATATCCACAAACACAGAGGACTCAACATTTTTCTTTGGTAGATGCCCTCAACAAATATGGTGTAATGTTTCATTTTGGAAGGAAAATAGAGAAGAGTTCACACCATTTCCATCTAAAAACACACATCCATAGTTGCTCGCAACCCATATTTCTGCTCTCAAAACGAGTTACATCTTCTCTCGAGCTTTGTCGCAAGGGAAGGAGTCCTCTTCTCTTAGATTTTGTCTTCACTGCAACAATTCTAGAACTAAGGCTTGTGCAGGGGAGTCTTATGAAGAAGGTGATGGAGTCCATCAAGGACCTTGTCACCGATTGTAACTTCGATTTCTTGGCCACGAGTTTCTCCCTGCAGGCCATGGAATCAAGCCACGTTTCCCTCATTTCCTTGTTGCTCATATCTCAGGGCTTCGAGGACTATCGCTGCGAAAGTAACATGTCCATGGGGAGGAACCTCAGTAATATGGCCAAGATGATGCAGTGCGCCGACGACGATGAAATCATCACCATCAAGGTCGACCATGGGGGAAAATCCATTGGTTCTGCTGATCAATCTCCCTTTAACTTAGTGAAAGTGAAACCCGCATTATATTTCTAGCTAGATGGCATGTCTGGACGTATAGGGTTTTTTCTACTCCTATCATTCCTCTCTTTCAAGAGAGACAATGTAAAGTAGTATTCATGATAAATTTAAATTACTAATCTATAAAAGTACAACCAATGATAACAAACATGTTTCCTTACAATAACTTTGATCTGATTTTATCGTGGCTTAAATATGCAATTTATTTCCCTCAAGGGGTAGGTGTCGGGACCACGAGGTGCTCATATATTGCAAGTATCCTTTCTTTTATTGACAACCAATATGAAATTGCTCCAACTACTATTACAATCGAATCCATATGATTCAACCATCCACTTTTTTTTTGTAGTTACGTTTAGTCTTGGCTTGAGCTAACCTATTTATTAGATGGAAGAATAGATATTCGCTCATTTATTGGATCGCAGAAGACCAACCCACCCACAATGGGATGCTTATCACCAGGATCATGTGAGGAGGTTTTGGAAGGTGTGGACACCCTTTGGGAATTTAATTCTTCAAAAGTGGCTTCCATCCTCAACCCCTCACCATAAGGTTTCAACCTGTTACGTTGTTGAGACTAAACCCCATCTAAACTAATTGGTCTACACCTCATGGGTTAATCACCCCTAATATCACCCAATATCAAATGGTGATCTAGAACTTAGAGAGAGAACAAAGAAAACACTTCCCAGCCATCAAATCTCATATGAAGGAGCAACATGCCACCACAATAAGTGCATAGCATTAGTTTCCAATGGGTTGTATATATTATTATGATTATTATCCAATTTTAAGGTCACGACAAACACCAAATTGGTGTATGAGACTCCCTTGTTTGGGGGACAAGGGACCCACCTCCGCGCAACCATTTGAATGCTAAGTCTAGGAAGACATATATACTCTATGCCCTCTTAGGAGAAAACACATGTTCTTAACCCTTAGGCCCACTCGAAAAACTAGAGAATGCTAGTTTTTGCATACTAGTTACAAAAATAACCAATAAAAAGTTTTCGAGTTTCCAAAAAATAAAAAATAAAAATAAAAAATATATATATACAATTCTAAAATATAGTTAATCATCAAATGCATTACTCTTAATGCTAACTCACATATGCATGGTTTTTCACACACTTAATGCTAATTCACATATGCATGACTTTTCACACTATTAGTTTACTTTCGTAGAAATAAATTTAGATACTAAAAAAATTTAATAAATAAAATAAAGTTTCTAATTTTATAAAATTTAAAAAAATAATTAAAAATATTCTTACATCAATTTTTTAATAAATAGATAAAATAATTATCAATTCTTTTTTTAAAATTTATAAAATGTTCTTAACAATTAAATCTTAACTTTATATAATTTACACACATTTTAATTTTAAACCTATAAAAAAATAACAATTTATAATTAACCCTTAAAACTTCGAAATATATATATATAAAACTTTCGAGAGATACTAAAAAATATAATAAATAAAATAAGGTTTCTAATTTTATAAAATTTAAAAATTAAAAAAAATAATTAAAAATATTCTTACATCATTTTTTTAATAAATAGATAAAATAATTATCAATTCTTTTTTTAAATTTTATAAAAGGTTCTTAACAATTAAATCTTAAATTTCTATAATTTACACACATTTTAATTTTAAACCTATAAAAAAAATAACAATTTATAATTAACCCTTAAAACTTCGAAATATATATATATATATATATATATATATATATATATATATATAACTTCGGGGGATATGTATATATAAGCATGTAATATACGTGAACTATTTTCTATGAAGTACAAAAGGTCAACCAGTAAATTACCAATAGGAAGGCTAGGCTAGGTTGAATAGTTTCCACATGTTATATGCCAGCAGAGATGGAGTTTGACTGCCATTTTGGTCATTTCACGTTTCACATTTTTTAATATCTATCTTTTGCGATGAGGTATTGAAGTAGCGGACTACAGAGTTGGAATTTGTTGGAATTTGACGAGCATTGTCAGAGGGTCTTTTGCCTGTTTTTTACGTTTGAAACTTTTTCATAACCGTTTACTGTGATGTGCTATGAAGCTTACGAAACTTATTTTTGCCGGGTTGTTATTTTCTAAAATTGTTATTATTTCTCTAATATTTTATATAAAGTTGTGTTCGGGCTGGCATGCAGGGTTGGAATTTGAATTTGTTTTGCTTGTCATACAATTTTTTTTTGACATTTTGGATTGGGAGGCTTCCCGTCAAGAAAATGTTCAAAATTTTTCCATTCAAAAATATATTATTTAATTAACCCTTCACCAATATATATTAATTAAAAAAATTAATCTTCACTAAAAAAAATTATGTTACAAATTTTCTCATATTTATCATTTAAAAAACAAAATAATTATGAATAACTTATTAAATCTTACATCTTAATTTATTTTTTTAATAATATTTTATTATTTAAAATCTAAAACACATTATATATTTAATAGTTTTATGTTTTATATAAAATTCTTATATATTTGCAAATATTTATTATAAATATATAGTTGTAATCTAGTATTTTCAATTTTCTATCTTGGAATATGGATATCTTATTTATAAAACAAAAAATATATCAAAATATTATTTATTTAAAATGTAACCAGTTTTAATTAGAAGAAGTAAAAATATCTCTATTTAAATTAATGATTTAAGAAAAAAGGCAAACAAACAAAAAAACAATTTTGCAGTAAGAAATTTTCTTTGGTCTTTACTATGAAAGTGGGTATTTTTACAATGAAACATTATCACTTATGTAGGACTAGTGGGAACCTAAATGTGATATATAAATAAAAATTATACAATAAGAAATTTTCACAGTTTTTACCATGAAGATGGGAATTTTTACAATGATTTTTTTTTCCTCACAATTATGTAGGAATCTCAGAGACCAGGATCTTGATAAATAAAAAAACCATTAAATACAAACTTAAAAAGGTGTAATCTTTGGCAATTTTGAGAATTCGTAGCATCACTGAATATTACCAGCATTTCATGTCAATTGTTTGTGCAATCCAGTATTATGGATCAGAGTATCACTTGAACAAATATACTACCTATCATTTAGTATGATGAATTGAGGTGGGCAGCCAAGATATTTAGTTTTTAAAGTATTGAACTCATGGGAACTTGAATGATTTGAAGGGCAAAGCCTATTAAACATAAATTGAAACAATAGTTTATGAAATATAAACATTGAAACCCTTGTGAAAGTGTGATTTTCAAATTGATAATAAATGAAGTATTAGAAATCTCCATAGTCCATTATCAAAACTGTTTCATATACAACATATTATACTCATTCAATTTTTTGTGCAATTATGTGATTTCCAGACTTTGTTTTGCAAGACATTGAAAAAACTCACTGCTTATTATATGGTGAATTAAAGTAGATAAGGTAATCAAAATATTACTTAGAAATCAAAATGGAAAAAAAATACAGAAATAATTAAAGTGCCCCTTACCTAAATTTGTAATAGTAATTACCACAATACTAGCAAAATCACATGTTCCTCGTGATGCAATCTGCAACTTATCGTTCATGGCTACACACTTCGTTGAAGCTAATAAACCAACCTCCAACAGTCGTACGGTAAAAAATATATTTTAGTATGGTTTTACTTCCTCGTGATGCAATCTGCAACGTATCGTTCATGGCTACACACTTCGTTGAAGTTAATAAACCAACCTCTAACACTCGTATGGTAAAAAATATATTTTAGTATGGGTTTCCTAATAAAAAATTTAAATGATGTTTTGAGAAAAAACGTACCAGTCAAAAATACGGTTTGCAAATTTCAAAACTCATCGAAAAAGACAGGTATTAAAAAATGTGAAACGTGAAATGGCCAAAATGACCAACGTATCATTGATGTCATTGTCCACAATCATCCCCGTCGTCTCAAAGTTAAGAGGCAACAGCGTTTTGTGGTAGCCATCAACTTCATGGCCAGTGAAATCTTTTTGCTGGGAGCCATGCCCAGAATAATGAAACACCAAAGAATCTCCAGATTGGCAATCCTGCACCAGCCAACGCATCCACCTTTGGATGTTTCGTTTTGTGGGGATTCTTTTCGAATCATTTTCTGCCTTTGCAAAAACTGAAACTACAGAGCTCACGTAATGAAAAACATAAGTGAAATATTTATACGAAGCGAAGCCATCTAAGATAATCGAAACAGTTAATAACTAATTAATACCTGTGAGAGTAACTATAGAGTCTTCACGGAAGTTGAATCTAGCTGTCAGAAGATATTTCATACCATTGACATCGTTGATGCAGCATTTCAGCTCGTATGGTGTATTTTTGTAACAAATCGCACAGGGAACGGCTCTTTTATTACTGGAGACTCAAACCAGAGGAACCAGACTAACAACAATCGACGCGTGTCTGGGTTTGTTAAACTTTAGAGTACTTGGCATTTTACTGACGGGATTCGACCACCAGCGGGGTTCGGGTTGGCGAATCTAGGCATAAACACCGCAGTAATGACAGCGAAAACCAGCAACTTGGGGAGGAAGCCATACCTCAACACTGCAATTGGGACAACCCATCAGCTCGGCTTGTGCCATAACAATCACTCTTGTGCCCAAGATAATTTTCTCATCGTAATACGAGAGTCCTGTCTCTTAATTCACATAGATGCAAGGAAGGAAGAGTATATATAGGAAACGTCTGTAATTTTATTTGTAAATGCTTTGCAGTGTGGAAGCGTAAAAGATTGAAGCAACACATATTTAGTTTGAAGCATTGTATGAATTGGGTTCGATCAAATACGCGACAAGGCAACCGGTCTATAGTAGTGGAATCTCCTGTCGGTCCAAGATAACCCGAAGCGAGTGAAACCCACATCGTCTTTCTAGATGGATGGATGTATAGGGTTCTTTCTGCTCCTATCATTCCTCTCTTTCCACAGAGAGACAATGTAAAGTAAAACTTTCGCCAGCGAGGATCATTCAGACGGGAAGGAGAGGATCCATTCCCAGTTGCTGGTAGGTTCTCTGATCGCCGCAACTGACATAACCCTAACTAACCAAAACGAACTCTAACTAACCACTATTCGCATCGGAAGGCTCATAATCTTTCAATCGTCTAACACATAAGATCGATGGTACCAAACGGTGTAGAGTGGCAATGAGAAAAGTTGTTTTCAAATAAGAATGCCTTACGGCATAATTATTTGCAAATTTACAAATTTAAATATTTTAATAAAATCATTCCACATTGATATAATTAAAATTTTCACATTAATAGAATTAAAATTTTACAAATTAAAATTTTACATACAATTACATTAATTAAAATTACAATTACAATTTTACATTAATTTCACATACATGAATTACAATTAGAATTACAATTACAATTTTCATTTTACATACAATTACATTTACAATTTTACATATAATTACATTTACAATTACAAATTTTCAAATATTTTACAGACAATTCAATTACAATTACAATTTTACAAATATTTTACATACAATTCAATTACAATTACAATTACAATTTGTGAAATTTACATATAGTTAGAATTACAATTACAATTTTACAATTTTTCATATATACAATTACAATCATTTCAGAATAAATTAAATATTACAATTACAATTAAAATTTTACATTAATAAATATTTTACATACAATTACACTTAAAATTACAATTAGTACAAATACAAATACAATTTTACAATTTTACATAGAATTAAAATTTAAATTACAATTACATTCATGCCATAATATTTAATAAATATCATGGTCATTTAATAATAATAAATTAATTAATAAACATCATCACGATCATGATAACCATCGTACAAACATCATATTCGACTAATAAACACATTCAACTAACATCAAATTAACATTATATATTAACATCATCACAACAAAAACATCAAATATACATCTCAATATAATGTCAAATAACTCATGCGCCTATCACATATACACATATATCTGCAAGCTAAACATTAAATGAACATATCTAACATGACTAACAATATGCACCACATCATGATGATCATCAACATGAAAATTAAGTACAACTACAACATGAACATAAAATACATGGACTATATATATATATATATATATATATATATATATATATATATATATAATGTTAAAAATATACAACTGTAATATTAATGTCATGGATTAGGCACTGGTGGTAGTATAACAACATCAATAACACTAGTACAAGTGGATGCGGCCTGCTCAGTAAAGCTAGGTGCAACCTCGACAGTCGATGGTCAACTAGCCTGCTCATGGTCATGATGATCACTAGTACTGAAGGATGCATCCGATGGTGGTAGTAAAACATGATCAATATGAGGTGTAGTAGTAGCGGAGGCCTGCTCATTCAATAGTACTGCAGCCTCAACGGTCAATGGTCCAGCCTGCTCATGATGACCGTGAATAGTACTCATGATGGATGCCGCAGGCTGCTGATTGGACATGGCCGATGGTCTAGCCTCATCTCCATGATGACTAGTGTCAAATGCTGCCAGGGGATCCTAATGTTGATCATCAGGCGCGTCACGAGGTGAATGATCATGAGATGTATCTGAGTCGCTACTGGAGGAATTTCCATCACATGCCACAGCTCGACTACACATATAGCTATGGACAATCCTCCTCAATCGCGTAACAACTGTCATAGCTCCTATGACATGCCGCATTAGGTCGTAGATGTCACGTGGCATGCCTCTCCACATCTGTAACAATATATCATTGCCCTGTATCTCTCTGTAATGAGTAGGTCTAATGCCCGCATCTGAAATCAATCCATAGAGTTGGTTGCCCAACTCCATCCGATATCTAGTCTCAGGTTAACCACGCTTAGCAAAAGGCAGTACTGGTGCACCATGAGGTGCAGGATCATCACGTCTCTCTGCTGCGCCACTGGCCTCATCCTCCAGTGCATCATCCATGTCCTTATCGTAATCATCAGGATCGACACCTGGATCATGTGGTGGATCCGACATCTCATCGCCATCAAAAGAGCCAATGTCTACAAAATATATACAAGTACACAACAATAATTAGACAATTTCATTACACAATTTAATAAAGACAAGTTAAAGAACATGTTAGAATAAATATAAGTAAAACAGTAATATTACCTCTATCATCTGGCGGCTCATAAGGAGTGAAGAGGATGTTGGGACACCCTCGCCAATCTAGTCTAGCATAAGGACATGGGACCATAATGAAGGGATGCAGTCGACCAACACTGGCTAGCAAGTCCAGCAAATCATGTGATATCCTCACTGCAAACATAGTGTCTCCCCTTTTGGGCATCATCTGCCCCCACATGCACATCTGGGCCTTAAACATCGGCCTACGAGGCTATCGAACAAAACTAGGTCTCATCTCTGAAAACCTCTCAAAAACTAAACAAAGCAGCTCTGAAGCAAAAGGGAAGTTGGCCCTCCCTTGTGCATGAGCACGACATCTATCTAAGGTTGTACAAAACTATCACAAAAAAATGGCATACCACCTAACAAGTCGTGGCTGTTGTACTAAAAAATCAACATAATATAAAAGCGAGAAACTAATGTATTGCCCGTCACTGGTGTTGTGCGAAATGATCGAAGCGATAATAGAGAGGCATTGCACGTACTGTCTACCAAAAGCACCTATACGTAACTGAACTCCAGGTACCTGAAACTCTGAAGGAGATAGTACATGTGCTCCAATGTATCTCTAGGAGTAAATTAATTGAATACCTGCTACACAACTAGCTGGCACATCTGGGAATGAGGGAAAATCCACCCCTCTCCTCGATAGTCTTGTAATAAAATAAATTTCCTCCTCAGTGAGAGTGTACCACTAGTCAGGACCAACCTAAAAATCCTGTCAGTGGGAATTCCACCTGCCGATAAGATGTCTCAAAAGCACACTATGGGCCTTTAGGCCGGAAATAGCCTCCTCATAGAAGTTGAGGAGGTCTACCTACATAAGGATCTCTTGGGTATCTGCAGTAATAGGGTGAGGGCATCCATCTCTCTCCCTCTCTCTCGCCTCCCATTAGTGAATCATGTCATATTGTTCTACTTGTTGTTGTTGTTGTTGCTCCTGTTGTCTCTGAATCATTACCATATTAAATAATTTTTTTATTAAAACAGAAATGTATTTATAAATATAAATATATAATTTTTTTTGGAAAAAAAACAAACGTACAAGTCGGTGCTCCATAAAAGCAGTCACACACCGATGTCATTACGTCCTAATATTTTAGTGCATTGCCCCCGGGGCCCCTATTGAAATAGACCACATCGGATTCAATGCAGATGTCTATTTTTAAGCACCGTGGACTATATATAATTCAGAATAGCGGTGCGCTGACTGAAATATACGCCCTGGCGCGTATAGTCGTGTCAGTGCACTGACTTCATGAAAATGACATAATTGATGGTGCGGTCTTTTACCTGACCGCACCATTGACCCTCTCAGAATGCAAAATGTGGTGCGCTGACATAAACTAAGGTGGAAAATGAAGTCAACGGACCGCACTATGATTTCCGGGGTCAACGGTGCGTCTGGATAAATGATCGCACCGCCTTTTTTATTTTTTATTTTTAGTTTAAAATTATTTGGGGCCCCTTCCAGCACCACCCTGGAAATGGTGTGGTTATCGTTAGCACCGATAGTGGTGCTGCCTATAAATTTTATAGGTATCACCGCTATCCGATGAGAGCCAAACAACTCGAGCGCACCGTGTGATGAATTTTCTCTTTTTTCTTTTTTAATGGTTATTTTTAAGTTTATTTCAATTTCTGATCTGCTAAAAGGCTTAATTATAGAAAAAATAGAAAACTACCTGTACATTTTGCCATCAAGGAGGCATATTGGCTGTAAAATTTAGAAAATAAAATTTTCCCACTATTTTTCAAAATTCAAGTTGGAGATTGGTGGCTAATGCAGAGCAGCAGTGGTGCAATGGGTGCAATGAGAGCACCGATGTCAGGGTGGCTCAGAAATAAGGAAATAACACCAGGGCTTGAGAGCTCTGGAGCACTGAGGAAAGTGAATAATGAAGTTTTTTGGTCGTAATTTTTTTTAATTAACCCTGTTTTGGTGCGTGGGGTTTTATAAGCGCACCGGTGTTGTTAAATAAAACCACACCGGGCGGTATCAATTTTGGTGCGTTGTTTATAATACGTTGGGTCATTTCCCTAATCGCGCACCAAGATGATTCAGTTTCGGCATGAAAATTTGATGATGCACCTGGGTAGCGTAATGGTAAAGCACCGGTGCGTAATAGTCGCAAAGCACTGGTTTTTTGGCCTTAATTTTTTTATTATATATAATGCTATTCCAGTGCGTACGATTTCTAGCACACTAGTGCTCTTAGAGAAGAATGCACCGGCTCGTTTTTGTTTTGGCACGGTGTTTTATGATGCACCGAAGCGAAAGAGTATTGACACCCTGGTGCATTACAGTAATTGGATGCCCTAGCAGTGTGTGTACTTCGTGCACATTATCTAGCGTGCCAATGTTCGATGCGTACTGGTGCATTCTATGGTATCATGCGCACCGGTAATTGATAGCTCAGGAGCATTGGAAAACTGAAAAATCCAGGTTTTTTGTCGTAAATATTTTTTTAATTTAACCCTTTACCAGTGCGCATTATTTATAGGAACACCGGTACTATTTTCTACAAACGCACCAGTCAATTTGTGTTTTGGCGTATTTTTTATGATGCACCGGTGTGGTTTCTATCTACCACACCGGGTGGTTTCGGTGTTGGCGTTGTGTTTTATAATGCACCAACGCGGACGAGTTGTGAGCAACCGGTGCTCTATTATATTATGACGCACTGGGAGGGTGTGTACGGTGTCCAGTGTGCCAAATATTTTATTCGCATCGATGCTTTCTTTTTTGAGAGCACAGGGGCGAGTTTTAACGATAAGAGCACCGATAGGAAAACATCCGCAAAACCCTTTGCCCGCCAACCTCCTCTAGTAACCTCCACTAGAAACGGATGTATGGGGTATTTTTCTTTGTGGTTCCTAAAAAATATCCGCTAGAGGGTCTTTTCCTTGTAGTGATGGTTGTTGAATTATGTTCAATGTTATCTTACTATTTAGGTCTTTTTGTCTAGGTTATAAAAGTCATATCTATAATTTGATGTAAAGGTCATGTTGAGACCTATGATGCAAATATTGTCACATTCAGTCATATATGGACTTTTAAGTTCATGTCAAATATGTAATCCCACTTGATTGGGTGGTTGCATCAAATATCTAAACCCACTTGGTTAGATGGTTGAGTCAAATATGTAACCCCACTTGGTTGGGTGACCGATGTATGTATGATTCCTTGGTGATAGGAAAGGTCCTACTCCTTTGATTTATAGAGTCATGTAATTCATTGAAAATTTTTCTGAATATTCAGCATGTGCTCAAGGGGAGCATGGTCAGTATAGCATAGATCATATCTACAGAGCCTTTGTATTCAAAATTGGTTTTCCCTTTGCCCTTGATGTCAAAGGGTGAGAGTATCTTGGTATTTTAATAATGCTTACGTTGATGTGTCTAACAAATATTTATAGGTTCTAGTGATCAAACACTAACATGGTTGCCATCAAATCAAAAGGGGGTGATTTTTGGGTGCAGTATGATGCATGTGTTGTCCTTGATGACAACCCACTTGTAGCAAAACAAGTATATGGTAACTGGATGATTTCACATATCAATTCAGAGGCAGAAGAATGATGGAACAAAATGACAGAATGATGGGATAGAGGTTTGTAGGTCATAATTAGAAGTTTGGTATAGGTGAATATTTGAATAAATATACACATGTTTGTCAAGGCCAGGTCACGTATACACGCTGGGTATAAAGAATAAAATTCACGTACATGTTGGCGCACTAATTTAATGATACCAAGGGTCTTTACCATAGTATTAGCCCACAATATTGAGTGCAGTAACAGTTATTTGATCATGTCCAAGATTACCACTAGCGCTAGTGTGGTTTTGGCTCATGGTATTGGCTAAGGTTCAAGATATATAAGGAGGAGAAGATCAAAGTGTTAGAGTGTGCATGTAAAATGGTCTTTTATGAATATTTAAATATGAAGTATATTTTCATTGTAAGGGCCATAGTTGACATATAGATTTGAAATAATTATGCACCGATGAAAACAATGATGGATCAAGATCATGAGACCTGAAATGATAATGCAATGTATGATCTCCTCATGGATTGACTAGATATAAGCATTGATACATGTTTTTATCTCTGAATATTATTATTTGGGTATTTCTGAAGTTCTGAAGAGCTGCATAATTTTAGGTCAAAAATTACATATATGTATGCAAGGTGGTCTCGGTAAAGTCGTGTACACACATGGGTTCATTTCATCGAAGTCGTGTTCAAGAAGGAAGGGTTTCTGTTTATAAAATATTGATCAACCTGATCAGTGCTATTGTCTCTTTGATTTCTGTCAATGATGTCTTCATGTTGATCTAGGTTGAATGATAATGTATAGAGTAGATATGGTTGAGTGATGAAGTTGAATTTGGTTGCATGATTGATTGGTTGAAAAGATTATTCATTTTTCTAATTGTATGATGGTTTTGTAAGCCAGTAGTATATTTTCATAATAACTCCGATCAACTCTATGGTTGATTCATAATAATAGGTTTTTGGCATATTAAGATCTACACGCAAGTTTCTCAACAGAAAAACATGTATACACGCAGGTTTCCTTAAGTGAAGTCGTGTATAGATTTTGGCATATGAATGATCAGGATTGTATTTTATTTTGTGTGCTGATGTAGTACTATAATTTCAGTTATGTGTTCTGGTTAGAGTGATCTCATTGTTCTGGTTGATTTATGTAAGTGTTTTCTTTATTTTATCTACAAGTCGTGATGTATTAAAGTAGGTGGATCTAGTGTGAAAAATTATGAAGTGTGGTTCACGGATCAAATGTCTGAGATCTTACCGAGGAGAAGAATATATATTAGATGAATTCTTTGATTTTTGTGAACAACATGGCATAAAAAGACAGTTTTCTGTAGCTGGAACCCTAGAACAAAATGGCGCAACAGAAATAATCAATAGAACAGTTAAAAAAATGGTTCATGCTATGCTTGATGACTCTGGAACACCTAATACCTTTTGGGGAGAAGCAACACATACCACAGTAAATATTCTTAACAAGGCTCATGTTCGAGTGAACATTGATAAAACTCCTTATGAGCTCTGGTATGGAAATCTTCCCACTGTAAAGAATTTTAGAGTTTTTGGAAGAAAATGTTTTATCAAGAACAATGATGAAAAACATGGTAAATTTGAACCTAGAGCAGATGAAGGAATATTTCTTGGTTACTCTTCTAGAAGTAAAGCATATAAATGTTACAATAAAAGACTTCGGAAGATTGTTGAATGCATTGATGTTGTAATTGATGAGTCTCTCTCAGCTCCTAAAAGGGAACTAGAAACAACAAATGAAGATGATGATGATGTATATCCGCTTACATCAAATAGCCACAAAATGGAAGGGGAACCCTATGAAGCAAAAAAAGATGATCTATCTGAAAAATCTCGATCCAGGTATGTTCAAAAGAATCATCCATAATCTCAAATTTTGGGAGAAAAAGGATCAGGTGTCCAAAAAAGAAGAACTCTTGTAGGTTCTCCTAGCTATCTAGAATTTCTATCCACTATTGAACTGCAAACTGTCAATCAAACTAGAAAATATGAATGTTGGATTCAAGCCATGAATGAAGAACTTGATCATATTGAAAAGAATCGCACTTGGGAATTAGTTCCAAGACCTCATGATAAAAATGTTATTGGAACAAAATAGATATTCAAAAACAAGTTAAATGAAAATGGAGATGGTATTAGAAACAAAGCTAGACTTGTTTGTAAAGGGTATGCTTAAGGTATAGACTTTGAAGAAACATTTGCTCCTGTAGCTAGACTTGAATCGATAAGAATTTTTCTTGCCTTTTCAAGCTTTCAACAATTGAAATTTTATCAAATGGATGTTAAATCTTCTTTCCTCAATGGCGATCTAGAAGAAGAAGTTTATATAGAACAACCAGAAGGATTAATTTTGGGAAATGATGAAAATCTTGTTTGCAAACTTAAAAAGGCTTTATATGGTCTCAAAAAAGCTCCAAGAGCATGGTACTATCGTCTTGAAAAATATATTAATCAACAAGGTTTTTCAAAGGGATCTGCTGATAGCAACTTATACACAAAAATTGAAAATGATAAACTATTGATTGTAGTTGTATATGTTGATGACATCATTTTTGGGAGTAATGAAGAGTCCATGAGTTAGAAATTTGCTTCTGTTATGCAACAAGAATTTGAAATGTCTTTACTTGGGGAACTAACAATTTTTCTTGGCTTACAAGTGCAACAAGCAACAAATGGCATATTTTTATCACAAGAAAAATATCTTAAACAAATTTTGAAGAAGTATGGGATGGAAGACTGCAAACCTGTAAGTACACCAATGGTAACTGGGTGTAACCTCAGTTCTCATGATGATTCTCCCATGGTGAATCAACCAGAATACAGATCCATGATTAGAAGTCTGCTTTATCTAACTGGGACAAGACCTAGCATTATGCATGCAGTTGGGATTGTTGGACGATTCCAAGCTAATCCAAAAGAGTCACACCTTCAGGATGTAAAAATAATATTAAAATATCTACAAGGGACTCAAGGCTATGGTCTATGGTATCCAAATAATGTTGATCTCACTCTTCATGCTTACACAGATGCAGATTGGGCGGGAAATGTTGATGATCAAAAAAACACTAGTGGTGGTGCATTCTATATGGGGCCCCTATTAGTATCTTGGTTCAACAAGAAACAAAGTTCTATTGCCTTATCTATAGCAAAATAAGAATATGTGGCTGTCACATTATGCTGCACACAACTAATTTGGATGATGCAGACTTTACAAGACATCCAAATCAAATGTTCACCTCCCATATCCATTTTGTGTGATAATACAAGTTCCATTAGTATCTCAAAGAATCTTGTTATGCATTCCAAGACCAAGCACATTCCTATCAAGTATCACTTCCTATGTGAAAAATTGCTTGAACAAAAGGTTAAATTGGAGTATGTTCCCTCCAAAGAACAAGTTGCTGATATATTTACTAAACCTCTTCCCGGGGAAGCATTCGATTATCTCAAATAGAAGTTGGGAGTTGTCTCTGCCTCTCTGATCAAATATGATTAATTTCATAAGATTAAATTTTATACATGGGTTTCACAAAGGATAATTTCGGATATACGCGAGTTTCTATGCATAAAATCACGTACAGGTTTTGTTGACAGATATTCTCTGGGTCAACATTTAGACCAGATGTGGTGTTGTTGGGTAATCTCTATTTTGATCTAGTATTCATCTTTCTGTATCATTCTCTGATATTTATCTCCTTGATATAGATGTTTTGATGAATTGATTTTTGAAAATGTTCAGGATGCACAAGCTTAAGGGGAGCACCTGCCTTGTTGAAAAGGATGCATTGTTGGCATTCTAATTTGGTTACTGATTTACGATTTTTCTCTTGAGATCTTTTGGTCCTGGTTATGAAAAGCCATTTTTGTAATTTGATGCAAAAGGAAATGTTGATACTCATTATGTAAATTGTTATATTCAGTCATGTAAGGACTTTTCCAAATTGTAAACCCACTTGGTTGGGTAGTTGACTAAAAAATTGTAAACCCACTTGGTTGGGTAGCTCAGTCAAATAGGTAATTCCACTTGGTTGGATCATTGATGTAAGTATGAGTATTTGGTGATAGGAAAGGTCATACTCGATTGCATTATAGTGTCATGTATTTTATTTGAAAAACTTGTCTCAAGATTCAGCATGAACTCAGGGGGAGCATGGTCAATACAGTGCAGATCAGATCTGTAGAGCTCTTCTTTATACAAGGAAAGAGAAACCTTGTTTCGGTATTGATCCACCCTTTTCCCTTGATGTCAAAGGGGGAGAGTATTTTGGTGTTTGAATAATGGTTATGATTAATGTATTTATCTGTTGTGATGATCAAACGCCATCAAACATGGTTGCCATCAAGTCCAAAGGTGCAGATTGTTGGTAATATGATAAAATATCCTTGATGGCAACCTACTTTATTGAGTTGTCCTTGATGGGAACCTACTTGATGAGTTGCCTATGATAAGCAACCTATGTGTTAAAGATGTAAAAATCATGTTTCTACAAGTCAATTCAGATTTGACAAAGAAAGGAATTCCAGTAAGTGTCAGAGAAATTAAATAGGAAATATTTCTCAATTTATACGCAGGTTTGATGAAGGAAACCCGTGTATGGATGTAATGTATATGCTACTTTTATGAAGGCAACCCACGTATACATTCAGAATTAGTATATACGTAGTTTTTATGAATCGAAGTTGCATATACACGCAGATAAGAACGATCCAAGTTGTGTGTTCCTTTTGCGCTCTAAAATTATGATACCAAGGGGAATTACCATGGTATTAGCCCACAGTATTGAGTGTTGTATTGTATATTTTATTTTTTCCAAGAATACCATCGGAAGTGGTGCATTTTTTACTCATGGTATTGGTAAAGGCTAAATATATATAAGGAGAAGAATATCATAGTGCAAGGGATGCATGAGTAAGGGTTGTTACTGAATAATTTTCAATAAGGTATATATGCATGAAATGAACTCTATTTTCATTGATAAATATGAATATATGATGCACCCATGGATACAATGATGGTTCAGGATCTCTAGATTTGAAATGACTATGCTCTTGTGTGATCCATTGAAGAGATGATTAGATGTATAATCTGGTGCAAGCTTGCTGAAGTAAAGTGAAGAAATCTGGGTAGGTTCTATCGATCTGAAACAAACTGCAAATTTATTATTCACAAATATATATGCTAGTTTGTCTTTGAAAAAATGCGTATATACGCAGCTTTGTCTCAGAAAAGGTGTGTATGGCAGTCAGGTTTTACTAAAGCTTATTGCAGAGGTTATCTGCTTATTTCTGCTAAATTTCTATTGTCTGTAAATGAAGTCTTCTTGTAGATCTTGGTTTTTTGAATACTGTATATGTTGCTAAGTTTATTATGTACAAATCTAATCAATGAGAGAATAAACATGGTTGATGGTGACTAACTAATGAAGGCTTTTGCATTTCTAAAGATATCTGACTAAAAGCCTCAGATATGGATCTAAGACTGATTACATTCTGAAAAACAGTGTTCGAAGAGCTATATGCAGGTTGGTGTGAAGGAAAGCGTGTATACATGTGGGTTCAATGAAGCAAAGTAGTGTATGCATTTTAAGTTGGTGAATGTTTAGGGTTGATTTTATATCTGCATATTTATTTTGAAGTCTGGGTTATTTCTAAATTCTAGTTACAATGATCTCACTATTCCGATTGATGTATTGGGTGAAGGTTATTATTTTTCTTATGAAGATTTGTGTTTAAGTTGTTTTATCCAATGTCAAAATTGATGAAATATGGTCTGCAGTGTTTCTGAGGGTTGAAGCCTTCAGTGTGGAAGTAGAAGTTTCCTGCTAGTAGAAGTTGGTGTTCTGATCAGGGGGTTGAAACTCCCTTCCAAGAGTGGCTGGAAAACGAGTTCAGGGGGTTGTAGCTCCCTTCTTGCAGCAACAAGAAAACAAGATAAGGTTGCAGCCTTCTGCAGGTAGATGCCTGCGTACTGATATGAGTCTGCATCAGTACAATATTGTAAGCAAATTTCCATATAATAAATATTGAAGAGAGAGATGATAGCAGCAGTGGGTTTCTCCTGAATTGCATTTCCACCTTAAATCTTGGTGTTCATGTGTGTTGCTCTTGTGTGATGTTTTATTCTACTGTTATTGTACATCTTTTCTGATTATCTAATAGATGCATGACTAATAAATTGAGTTAAATACTGTTTATAAAAAGTGTTTTTAAACAATAAAATTATATCAGTATACGCTAGTTGATTTTGGTATATGCACGTGTATACGCGAGTTGGGTTCAAAAAGCCCCGTATGGAATTCAGTAAAGAAAAGAAAAAAATTTGAGTAAGCTCTAAATATTGATTCACCTCCCCCCCCCCCCTCTTAGTATTTTTCCAACAATTGGTATTAGAGCATGTCCTTTTGAAGAAGCTTAATCGCTAGAAGGAAGATCAGATAAGATGAGAAATCAAGATGGGACAACATCAATTAGGCCTCCTCTCTTCAATGGAAACAATTTAATCTTCTGGAAGACAAGGACAAGATCCTATATTCAGTATCTTGGAGCAAATGTATGGGCCATAGTTGAATTAGGTTATCAATATCTAGCATCAATTCCAGCAGATGCAGCAGAAAGAAAGAAATATGAAACCAATGCAAAGGTGGTCAATGCATTATTAGGAAGTTTGACTAATCAGAATTTGTCGAAGTCATGTATTTGAATACAATAAAGGAGATATGGGACAAAATCATTCTAAGCTATGAAGGTGATACCAAGGTAAAAAATGCTAAACTAAAAACTCTCAGAATTCAATATGAAAATATTAGGATGCATAATGAGGAAACCATTGCCAATTTCTTTTTACGTCTAGATGATATTGTAAATCACATGAGAAAACTGGGTGAAACCATAACTGACACTACTCTAGTAGAAAAGGTTTTAAGATATCTAACTCCCAAATTCAAGTCAAAAGTGTCTTCTATTGAAGAAAAGAAGGATCTACAAAATCTTGCTATTGTTCACTTCATGGTATTTTGACTGCTTGTGAAATGAGAAAAGGAGGTCCATCTGAAGTCAAAGAAGTTTTCTTGTTGCTGCAAAAGGAAAAGAAGTAAAAGAACAAGAAGGATCGGGGTATGTTTTAGAAGAAGATGAGATAAAAATTTTAAAGAAGCTACAACTTGACACTAGAAGGTTCAGAGGTAATCTTCCTTTTAAATGTTTTGCTTGTGGAAGAGTTGGTCATTATGCTGCTAAGTGTCCCAATAAAGAAAAAAATGAAAAAGGAAAGGATGTGGAAAAAGGAAATAAGAATCAGTTTATCAATAGAAAAAGTTATTATACTCATGAATATAGTGATCGGCTATCAAATTGTGAAGAAGGAGAATATGATCAAGATGTTAGACTACTCATGGCTTTTGAAAAAGAAACTAGTGAGGCTAAAGATACATTCATGGAAGCACTAGAAGAAAATGATTTTCTTGAAGAAATTAATCAGCTCAAAATATCTTTGGAAGAAAACAAAATTTCCATAGATACTCTAAAGAATCATCTTATAGAAAAGGAGAAGAACAATGAGAAATTAGAATGTGAAATAGTAATTCTAAGAAAGTAAATTGAGAAAGAGAAAACTTTAAATCTTATATTTTCTAAAGGAACTGAAACCTTAGATGAAATTATCAAGGTTAAACTCTCTTCTTTCGTAAATAAAGGTCTTGGATATATCGAAGAATCCTCTCAGTCTTTAGCACCAACCTATCTAAATGCAGCTAAAGCCAGCCTACAACATTTCGTCACTTAGCAAGAGAACAGATAAACTTCACAGGTAAAGCATGACCATTTCAATACAAAGAACAATAGCAGAAATATCAATCAAAGAAATACCAATCAGCAGGTAAACACAAAAATAAGGTTTCATGATTGTAAAAATTTCTTCTTTAATGGGAAATGTTTCACATGTCATAATTTTGGTCATAAATTTGTTCAATGTTGCATACAAAACCATCATGACCAGAGAAACAAGAAAGAAAATAAATGAAACTGAAATAAAGAAGAATACTTATAACAACTTTTCTCCTCTTCAAAATGAAATTGAATGTGCTTATTGCAATAACTTTGGTCATGGAGAAGCTGAATGCAGGATAAAACTTCAACCAAAAGAGCATATACCTTCAAATCCCAAGGTATGAAGAAAGAAGGACTTACATGTTGAGAACTATGGCATAGCCTTATTTTCAAAAGGGGAAGAAAATCCATGATACATTGATAGCGGATTCTCAAAACACATCACAGGTGATATAAATAAACTCCTTGCATACAATTCTCTAAAAAGAGAAAATAATGTTACCTTTGGAAATGATATTCCTGCTGTCATTAAAGGAAAATGTTCTGTTTTTCTAAAAGAAAAGGTAAAAGCTAACAATGTTATGTATGTGGATGGATTAAAACATAACATGTTAAGTGTGAGTCAAATGTGTGATCAAGGAAATGAAGTTGTCTTTAGTTCAAAAGAATGTGTGGTACGTGAACTTGACACAAGAAAAACACTAATAAAAGGAACTAGAACACCAAGCAATCTGTATGTATTAAAAGGTTGCAAAGAAAAATGTTACTTGGGTAAATATTCAGAAAATTGGTTATGGCACAGAAGATTGGGGCACTTGAGCTTCTCTCAAGTCAGCAAATCTAGCAGACTCAAAGATGTTCGTGATATTCCCAACATCACTGTTCCTGAAAATACCATATGTGAATCTTGCCAATTCACTAAGCAAACCAGAGTGCAATTCAATGCCAAAGAAGGATCAGTAAGTAAGCCTCTTGAACTCATACATACTGACTTATGTGGACCTATGAGGAAAAATTCACCTCGTGGAGAACAATACTATATTCTACTTATTGATTAATTCTCTAGAATGTGTTGGATTGGGTTGCTAAAACAAAAATATGAATCATTTGAAAAAATTTAGATCTTCAAAGATCTAAAAATAAAATGTCTTAGATCTTACCGAGGAGGAAAATATATATCAGATGAATTATTTGATTTCTATGAACAACATCGCATAAAAGACAGTTTTTTGTAGCTGGAACCCCACAACAAAATGGCATGGCAGAAAGAATGAATATAACAGTTTAACAAATGGCTCGTGCTATGCTTGATGATTCTGGAACACCTAGTACCTTTTAGGGAGAAGAAGCACATACCACAATAAATATTCTTAACAAGGCTCATGTTCGTGTGAACAGTGATGAAACTCCTTATGAGCTCTGGTATGGTAATATTCCCACTGTAAAGCATTTTAGAGTTTTTGGAAGCAAATATTTTATTAAGAACAATGATGAAAATCTTGGTAAATTTGAACCTAGAGCAGATGAAGGAATATTTCTTGGTTACTCTTCTAGAAGTAAAGCATATAAATGTTACAATAAAATACTTTGGAAGATTTTTGAATGCAATTATGTTGTAATTGATGAGTCCCTCTCAACTCCTAAAAGGGAAATACAAACAACAAATCTTGGATTAAAGCCATGAATGAAGAACTTGATCAAATTGAAAAGAATCACACTTGGGAATTAATTCCAAGACCTCATGATAAAAATGTTATTGGAACAAAATGGATATTCAAAAACAAGTTAAATTAAAATGGAGATGTTATTAGAAACAAAGCTAGACTTGTTTGTAAGGGGATCTAGGTGGATTAAATAGGTACAATTACAAGTGGCTCAACACAGAGGGCTCAAAAATCAAAGTGTTCGAAAATATATTGAACCAGGTTCATGTTGTAGATCTTGTCTTTCTGATTCCAATGACACAGACAACACTCAATTCTGAGTCCGTATGAAGGAGTTAGGAGCAGTCAAAGTTTTGGGTTGACTTAGTGACTAGATAGCCTTAAGGCGTAAATTTGACTTTTTTTGGCCACCGGATTCTAGCAAGCTCAGGCTAGATTCCGGGAAAATTTGTGGCCTCATTAAGAGGACTCCTATGGTCATTTTTGAAATTTTTTAAAATGGCTAAGTTGTTTTAATAAAACAAAAAAATTACAATTTTGGGGTGGCGGGCCACCAACCCTGCCACCCCCGGTCGACATCCATGACATAACACACACACACACAGACACAGATATATATATATATATATATATATATATATATATATATATATATATATATATGAGGCTGGTAAGAGTTGAACCCACGCGGCAGCCCCTCCATGCCACAAACGAAGAAACTTCCACCCACCATATGGTAGTCAATACGAATCCAACCCACTCCATTGCCACAGAGCCTGTGAATAATATGTGGCGAGCCACCCAATGCAGGCCCAACCCCCGCAAAGTGAACCTATTTACTATTTAAATTAATCTGTTGGAGTGCAAAAATGTAGCACCGATTTTTAAAAAATGGAAATATGCTAAGTCCAGTGGGGTCAGTGGGGTTGGAACCCACGACCTCCACCCAGTTTAATCTGCCCAAACCAACTTAGCCAATGGGTTTTTTTGTAAAGTCTGACAACATTTCAGTATATAAACCTTCATTTTTTAGTGTGCCGAAGGCAAAGGCAGAGCAGAGCATGCACGGAATTCGAGGTTTAATATTTTTTATTGCAAGTCATGTGGAACAATGAGCCCAGAAAGAGGCAGGCAGAACCTTGATTGAGCCCAACTTTTAGGAGGGCGAAATTTTGACTTTGTCCAAATGGGAAAAAAATTATGTTGTTTCTGCACTACCCAACGCCATGAGTCTGATGGTGTGCTCATCTGAGTTTTTGATTTTTCAGCCACTTTTGGAAGTAGGTTATGCAGGTGTCAGATTTCCACAAGTGAGTAGTTGTTTTCACACTCCTCAACGCCACAAGATTGATGGTGTTTTCAGATTTAGCCACAGAGCATCTTAACCTTCAACAAATGGAAGCATGAGGTATATGATGTGGATTCTATGTACTTATTCATTTATTTCCCTTTGAGATGCATTATGTCTTGCAAATCCCGGTTGATACATGAGTCGTGGGATCTTGCCTTGTGTTGTTATTGATGTATTTTCAGCTATGGATTTTTGTCATGCATGAGATCCCTTTTATGCCACATTGGCAGGATGCTCGTTTTTAGATGTGTATTGTTGAGATCCCTTGTTTTCCAGGATTGGCGGGATACTCTTATTTATTACATGTCATCTATGGTCATATTGGTAGGAGTCTTTCTTTATGTATGAGAGTTCCGCAGTGGAACATCTCTTAAAGAATTCAAGCCACTCCTACCTGAGGGTAATTTTTCCTTTTATGTCATAGGGAAACACATCCATGTACATATTCTTCTTACAACACATAATGCAGCGGCCTACACCATCTTGATGCTAAGGCCCAGAGATGTAGTCCCTCCTGGATGAACTCTGTTATCAAATGAAGTGTTCTTATGATTGTTGATCTTGTTCATTTATGTTCCTCTTATTTACAGCATACACTTATTAATTTAATTTCCTTAACGTCTTAATTAAATGAAATTCTAATTATCAGTCGAAGTAAAAGGTCTTGGTTAAGGGTATCAAGAATTTATCCTAGATCATAAAGGGTATGCTCAACAAGAAGGTATAGACTTTGAAGAAAAATTTGCTCCTGTAGTTAGAATTGAAGCCATAAGGATGTTTCTTGCCTTTTCAAGCTTTCAACAATTCAAAGTTGATCAAATGGATGTTAAATCTTCTTTCCTCAATGGTGATCTAGAAGAATAATTTTATACAGAACAAACAGAAGGATTCATTTTGGGAAATGATGAAAAACTTGTTTGAAAACTTAAAAATGCTTTATATGGTCTCAAACAAGCTCCAAGGGCATGGTACTATCATCTTGACAAATATCTTCATCAACAAGGTTTTCAAAGGGATCCATTGATAAACACTTATACACAAAAATTGAAAATGATAAACTATTGATTATAGTTGTATATGTTGATGACATCGTTTTTGGGAGTAATGAAGAGTCCATGAGTTAGAAATTTGATTTTTTTATGCAAAAATAATTTGAAATGTCTTTACTTGGGGAGCTAACATTTTTTCTTAGCTTACAAGTGCAACAAGCAACAAATGGCATATTTTTATCACAAGAAAAATATCTTAAGAAAATTCTGAAGAAGTATGGGATGGACGAATGCAAACCAATAAGTACACCAATGGTAACTGAGTGTAACCTCAGTTCTCATGATGATTCTCCCACAGTGAATCAACCAAAATAAAGATCCATGATTGGAAGTCTACTTTATCTAACTAGGACAGAACTTGACATTATGCATGCAGTTAGGATTGTTAGATGATTCCAAGCTAATCCAAAAGAGTCACACCTTCAGGCTGTAAAAAGAATATTCAAATATCTACAAGGGAATCAAGGCTATGGTCTATGGTATCCAAAGAGTGCTAATCTTAATCTTATGCTTACACAGATGCAAATTGGGCTGGAAATGTTGATGATCAAAAAAGCACTAGTGGTGGTGCATTCTATATGGGGCCCTGATTAGTATCTTGGTTCAGCAAGAAACAAAGTTCTGTTGCCTTAACTATAGCAGAAGTAGAATATGTGGCTGTCGTATCATGTTGCACAAAACTACTTTGGATGATGCAGACTTTACAAGACATTCAAATCAAATGTTCACCTCTCATCTCCATTTTTTGTGATAATAAAAGTGCCATTAGTATCTCAAAGAATATTTTTATGCATTCCAATACCAAGCACATTCCTATCAAGTATCACTTCCTACGTGAACAAGTGCTTGAACAAAAGGTAAAATTGGAGTATGTTCCCTCCAAAGAACAAGTTGCTGATATATTTACTAAACCTCTTCCCAGGGAAGCCTTCAAATATCTCAAACAAAAGCTGGCAGTTGTCTCTGCCTCCCTAATCAAATATGCTTAATTTCAAAAGATTAAATTTGATATGCAGGTTTCATAAAGGAGAATTGCGGATATACGTGAGTTTCTGTGCATAAAACCGTGTATGGGTTTTTCTAATAGATATTCTCTAGATCAACATTCAGACCAGATGTGGTGTTGTTGCGTAATCTCTGTTTTGATCCCATATTCATCTTTCTGTATCATTCTCTGATATATATCTCCTTGATATAGATGATTTGATGAATTTGTTGTTGAAAGTGTTCAAGGTGCACAAGCTTAGGGGGAGCACCTGCCTTGTTGAAGAGGATGCATTGTTGGCATTCTAATTTGGTTTCTGATTTACGATTTCTCTCTTGAGATATTTTGGTCCTTGTTATGAAAATCCATTTATGTAATTTGATGCAAAAGGAAATGTTGATACTCATGATGTAATCCTTCATGAGTGGCCACTTCACCTTCCCCTTCTGGTTCCTCCCATTACCAGATCCTCATGATGAACTCTGATCCACCTCTACCCGTCGACCTTAACCTTCAAACTCGGTCCCGCCAGTACCCCAAGCCTCTCGCTCAGTCTGCCCCCGAGCCTCCTTCTTCAGGTTCTACAGAGCCTCTTTCGACACCGAGTGGTCCCTTACATATCCCTCAACCCAAAGTTGAGATTCATACCAAGATTCCTAAGGGACCATTACGTCGCAACGCTGCTTCCGGTCGAGCCGCTCATTCGTATAGCATAGTAGATGATTTGGCGCAATCTCCTGCTGCCATTTCCACACTGGAACTCCTCCAGTCGTGCCCTTCCCAAAAGAAGGCTCTACTATCTGCCGTGGGCGCTGTAGATCCTGCTGATAACCAAATGATTATTTTCGACGCCACTCAATCGGACCACCCTCCTCTTCCCCCTTCCGTCGCCTTCCAAATCCCAGTCAAAATCCGGAACGCCAACGTTTCCCGGTGTATAATTGATGAGGGGGCATCCACCTGCGTGATGTCCGCTTCGGTTCGGAAGCAACTCGGATCTCCTGAGCTGGCCCCTTCCACGATCACCCTTAGAGCGTGGGATGGTCATGCCTCCCAGCCCATTGGCCTGTTTCGTAATTGTCCTATCACCCTCGCCGGTAAGACTGTTTGCGTTGACGTCGAAGTCATAGACGCCCCGCTAGACTACAACATTCTATTGGGGCGAAGCTACACCTATGCTATGTCTGTTGTCCCATCCGCGGTTTTCCGCAAGATGTCTTTCCCCCATAATGGAAAGATAGTCACCATTGACCAATTGACATATCATGAGCCAAAATCTCAGACCTCACCTGAGACAACCATCTCTTCTGTAGCCAACAAGCAAACCGTCGACTCCTTGACCAGTGTCTCCCCCGGCGTTTACAAGGATTCCTCCCTGCTTGGAACTTTTCCTAGTCTCCCCCCTCCTCCTATCTCTAACCCCAGCTCATCGAATGTTTGCATGATGCAATCGTCTCGGGCTGCTCTCAAGCAACCTGCTTCGGCTAGTCAGCAACCTTGCCCTCCGCAACATGCTCCTAGCCCTTCACCTGCAGTTGGTATTCATGAGCCCCTTTATCCCCCTGGCACGGTTCCTCCAGGCCTTAGCCATTTAGGAGCCGTCCCACCTGGCCAGTACCCCTCTGGTCAGATACCGTTCCTAGCTCCCCCACCAGGAGTGTACACGGTGCCGGTCATGGCCACCCTCTCTCTTCCTAACTTGACCCTTGGGATTCCCGTTTGGTACCTTGATCCTCCAGCCCCCACCTTGCTTGGTCAACCCAAACCTTATATTGCTTTGACCCCGGTTCAACCGGCCTCCATGCCTTCTCCCACTGCATCAGTGCCTCAGTCACCTCAACAGGAACCACCTCATGTTGCGACCGCTTCGGGTAAGAAAGGAAAAGCTCGCAAGAGGGCACCAAAGGACAAGGCTCCCCCGAAAAACCCTGCTCCTCCTCAGCCTCCAAAGCATACCATCCAGTGTGCTTTGTGTGATGTTTTCGGTCACGCCTCCCATACCTGTCCTGCATTGCTTCATCTCAAGCCCATGGTTAATGTCACGTTCCCTGAGTCCGCGGTCCCAGAAGCCTCTGTTCCTTCCGCGACCGCGGCCAAGAACCCCAATACTATTCACACCAACCACCCCTGTGCTTTGTGTGATCTCCATGGCCATTACACCCATCTTTGTCCCCGCCTCGAGGACTTCCGCACCTCTATCGCCGCGGTCCACCAATTCGAGGCCAAGCGCAATGAGTCCACCTCTCCCCTATTTGTGCATTCTGATTCAGCAGAACTACCAGATATGACTGCTCCCATTGACATTCCCCCTCCTGATGTCGAGATGACGGAGCCTTCGTCCAACATTTTTTACCTATCATCATCCATGAGACCCTCGGGGAACATTCCATCTGAATCCTCCCCTGTTGTTTCGCTTGACCTCCCTTCAGCGATCATCTTGGGCTCAACATCGGTAGATCCTTTATCTACTTACTCTTCGGTCACCCCTTGTGACGATGCGCATGTGAACCTCTCTTCTCATGATGATGATTCTGGTCACTTCATCACATCAGGTGGTCTTTCTTCCACCAGTCACCCCATCTTCTATCGCGATGACGACATTATGGAAAAAATCCCCACCCCTGACGTTATCTATTCCCCCTTACATCGAACCCATGTGTTCACACCACATCCACCTTGTGGCCATTACATCGAAACCCAATGTTTGGGTAAGGGGGCACCCACATTTGAGAGACCAAGAGAAGCAATTCTCCATAACTCTCCTAGTGTATCTGGTCGTGTTGACTTTAGTACCATTATTCTTTCACATTTAGAAGAACCTCTAAAGTCCCATATCACTCCCGATCACTCTAGGGATGATACCTCTTATCGTTCCCTCCTCTTCCGTCAGCAACCCAGTCTCTTAGACATTATTGTTGACCAACCTATAGCTTTTCTACAAGAGCATCAGTTCATTATCTCCAAATCCTCTTTTTGGGATAGTGACACCAGGTATGCCAACTTGGAAACTTAAAATCCATTTGATCCCCATATGCAGTACCAAAAGAGAGTGGTAATCCTCCATTTCCTTTCTCAAACTGCATAACCATAACGAGAACAAATGGCACACCACATCATTAAAATGTGTTTAGATTCCCCTTTTTCTAAATACATTTTGGCATGACCACACCATGCTCGGGGGCACCCATGCCCCTCAACCATAACCCTCCTCACCTCGTTTTTGGAGAGGAGGTTGTCTTACCAATCAAGTGTAAAATCCCTTCCCTTCATCTGGCTGTTGAACTTCTCCCTGACACCCAACCTCTAGAACAACGACTTATCATGCTTGAGCATGCTTCTGAAGACCGTCGTGTTGCCTTGCAAACCATGGAAGCGGCCAACAAACACACCAAAGCTCAGCATGACCGAAAAGTCCAACCTCGTACCTTTCACGAAGGCGACCTTGTTCTAGTATATGACCAGGCCCACGATGTCCTTGGTCATGGGAAGTTCGACTCATTATGGCTAGGCCCTTACATCATCAGTAAGGCGCTCGGTAAAGGGGCATACCTCTTAGAGGATTTCGAAGGCCATCCCCTTCCTAGTCCTCGCAACGCACTCTATCTTAAGAAATATTACCCTTAGCATTCCCCTTCTGAAATGCATGTTTTATTTTCTTTTAGATAGCCAGCATTTGTTCTTTCTTTTTTCTCCTTCCCCGGACCCATTTTGTCCAAGAGGGGCCAACTCACCTCCTTAAAATCGAATTTCCTCACTTACGACACTTGTACTTGGGGCACCATATTTCTCCCTTACTTGTCCATGTTCGTGTCGATTTTCGTCATGAGTTCCCATCTTGTACTCATGCTTCCATGGTCCCCCATTGGGGCCTTTACTGTGTGGCAGCACCATCGAGTCGCCCTTGTTTAGAGCATCCAAGTTGAGTCATCATTGCATCCATGTAGTCTATACCACGTCCCTTTGCACCCCACTATAGCCCTCCACCCTTCATTGCTTGGTCTCTCTCTTGTGTCGCACATTTTGACCTTCAGTCTCACTGTCCCCTATCCCTTATGATCTTGTGTCAGTGGCTGCCATGTCATCCATGCTCTTTATGCTCTAACAAGGGAAGTTGTCCATTCACTACTCAGTCCTTCCCATTTCCACTATCGTCATTAGTGTCATTCTGTCCGTCGCTCTATTGTTTTCTCTCGTGCCTTAGTTGAGGATCTCTCATTGCCTCACCTATGGCGGACCTCCTTCTGTCGACATCAGCACATTCATTCCAGAAGCAAGGTCTAGAGGGCGGTGTACCTTGGTTTCAGTTTCCACTCTTGTTCGGTGCCTCGGATCAGGCAGGGGGATCTCTCATTTCCCTTTGACTTGATTGTTTCTCCAGCTCCTTTCAGCATGATCGAGATTCGTATACTTGACGGTCCAGTGACCCAGCAGCAGCTCTTGATGATTCCCGGGTGTGTGTGAGATGTCTCAGCCCTCATGAGGGGGTGGCCCTGCAGGTAGCCCCCCACATGCCCGGATGACCTCCTCCGTGCAGCCTTCGATGCAACTCCAGAAATTTGATGATGTTGGTCGTCGCCACTTGCAGCGCCTCTTTCGATTTGCATGTATCAGTCAGATTTTGTGAGCCCTTCCCCATTCACAGGGGGCATTTGGGGTTGTATTTGTATCTCATGTACTCAGATATTATTGTACCAGTCCTGGCTGTTATCCCAGGCACAACATGTATGTGGGATTCCTTATTGTATTTTTATCTGGCTCCTGATTATGCCAGTTGTATCTTATAGTTCGGTCCCTTGTTTACTGGACACACTATTCTTTTGTACTTTGTCTCGGCGGGCATAGGTATGCCTCCCCCGCCGCCTTCAGCACAGGTACCCTCTCATAAAAAGAGACTCGTTGCACCTGCGAGTCTCGTCTCCTCAGGGTCTAGTCCTTCAGCACACTATCTACCTAACATTTCTCTCTCTGACATCCCTTTTTGTTGTCTAGTGATTGTATTCTTACAACGTACTTCGGTCATACGATTTTCTCCTGACACTCGCACGCTGGGGGGCAATCTGTTACACCATTTTTTTGTCATCTAACCTTTTATCATTAGATGGACCCAAGTACACCATGTAAGACCAGTTTTACCCTAAGTAAAACTGCTTTCACTATGTTAAAATAGGAAACCCCAAAAAGAAATATTAAACAAACCTATATTTGTTTGATTTTCCTCATGGAATAATTAATTAAACCATAATTTAATTATTATTCCCAGTCATGTTTAACCCAAAAACAAAGAAATTAATGAGATAAACCCTTATTTATCTTGTTATTTTCTAGGAATAATTATTTAAATCTTATTTAGATAATATTCCTTGTTAAATATGACCAAATCACCCACCATTAATCAAATAAATCATTATTTATTTGATTATCTCCAAACCACTTCCTTAAAAAGATAAATAAATCATTTATTTATTTATTTTTCACTAATCAAGGGATTTGACCCAAGTCAAACACCCTTTCCCTCCAACAAATAATAATAAAATATTCCATGGAGGTGGATCTAGATGTGATTAACATTATTTTAATCATGCACCAAGATCTAGAATGACCCAATATTTTGTTATAAATAGGAGGGTTTTCCCCATCATTCTTCACCTTTTGTTGCCTATTAGATCACTCTGGATCTATACACTTGGTCTCACTTTTCACCATCATTTGCTCCCATTGAGCTTCACTTTTACATTGGGTTTTCTACACTTACAAGAGAGAGAAAGCTTAGATCTGAAGTGCTGAGGACTACAAAGAACCCATCCCATTGAGGAGAGCTAGATACACCTTCTTGTTTTCCTCCCAGGTTCCCTGTAATATAAAATTCTTTCAAAAAATCGTGTTCTTGTCTTGTCTGTTGGATGCATGGAGCAAACCCTTTATTTTACTGCTTAATGTCTTTCCATATATAGATCTGGTATTTTGCAGCTATTTTCTTGTCTAACTAATTGCAGATCTGAAGATATTGGCAGCCACTTTTGTTGTTAGGGCTATTAGTTATGCGTAGCTAAAGTGGTCCTTTTTCGTACACTTCGACGAAGGATTCATACTAACAACAATCTCCAGTTTTCAAGTCCTATCTTGTTTCAGCAAAATATCCCTATCTAGATTTGTCTAAGCTTGCTTTATCTGTTGTCATTTACCCTTGTTTCTCATGTCATTCACTATCCAAAGGTTGAAAAAGTTTCTGCAACTCTATCCCTGGTCATCTTGTCATTTGAAAATATGAGCATGCCTAAGAAAACACTCAGAATCTGTCAAAATTGTCCCTAAGTTAGATAGTGGTGTTTAGGGAGTTTTTCCTTGTCTAAGATATCCTAGGCCAAAAAGCCTCTGTCTAGTACCAATCAACCATGAATTAGTTCCTTTTCTGCAAATCAAGCATTTTGCTGTCCATAGGTCGCACACCACTAAGGGGTCACTTTGTCTCATGTCAGAAGAAGTTCAACAAAGATCCAAATGAAGAAAAGAGAAGTTTTGTCACTGTCTGAAAAAAAATTCTTAGATCAGGAAAAATCTCCATGAAATACCAAAAGAGCTCTCCAAGGTTCCAAAGCATCTATTTTTACATCTCTGTAGGGGTGTAATTTAATGATGATCAGTGTACAAAGGAGGGCAAAAAAGGAAAATTTCAACAGGTCCTTCATGCTAACTTATTTTGCCATCAAGGCAAGTAAAATACAGTAAGTAAGAGCAGCAAGTGTACATGTTATAAACCTAAAGGTTGCCTGAAGGGTAGAGATCATTTATCATCAATGAAGCAAATGAAGTAAAATGAGATGTTGATCAGCAGTGCTCCATGATCTCCTCCAAAAGCAGTGCTGAATAATCTTTCCGAAGGGCATCATCATGTAGGGCATAAGAATATAGTTGCTTCTTATGCTACCTTGAACCTGGGATGTGAACATTAATCAAAGGCAATTTCAAGGTACCCTGAAAACACAGTCAAGGGAAAGTTAGTTCAAAGGTGTCTAACATTGAGCATTATCCTTATACCAACCACTTTATTCACTCCCTAAAAACTTCACAGTAATATGATACCAAGCAAAGACATATATTGCAGAGCAATGACACAGTGTTGAAATAAATGAAATTTCATGTGTATGATGATAACCTCCTTCATAAGAGTAGAGGGTTAGAAACACAGTGATAACATCCTTCAATGATAAGTAGAGGGTTAGGAAGACATTGTTGTGGCCTCCTTCACAAACAAGCAGAGGGCCAACATGTTCTTAAGTGACTTCAGAAGCTGTTGTGCGCCACCTCCTCCAAATTTGAAAAGAGGATGCATAGCAGGATTAAAATTATGTTTAATAAAATTTTCTTTTGGAAAGGCAAGTTGAGGAATAGTGGTGACATGAATGAAAGATGATAAGTTAAAATGCCTTTTTCATATCACAAGAAAAAGGTTGACATGCTGGTGTTAAGGGCCTCTGATCTTGTGTTTATGAAAACCCCCTTCAAAGGATAAACCAAAGGTTATAATTTTGACTAAGAGAAACCTCATCTAAATGGTAAGGTGGTAAACCAAGCTGGGTTTAAAATGGCTTCTACAAACTCACATGAAAAGATAGTCCACCTGGATAATTTATATGGAAAATACATTTTTCTTTTTAAACATATCCCTTATGGTTTATAAAAAATACTTCCTCCAAGTGATGAATGAAGGGAGAGCGCCAAAGGTTACTTTCAGATCATTCAAAATGAAGAGGGCATATTGTTGAGATAGGTGAAAATTTCACTATTTGAAGGCCTCCTTCACAAAAGAAAAGGATCAGCTCTCCAAAAGATTTACAATATGGTTCATCTTATTCAAAGGGTAAAGCAGACATAGGAAACCAAGTCTTGGTCAATGCAAGGAATTTTCTTTTTAAGATATTCTAAATTGGAAGATAAATTCAAGTCTCAAGTTTGAAGTGGCCACCTTCGAAAGGACAAAAAGGCACACTGTCTGATAAAGACAAACTCTTTGTGTTCTAAGGTGATCTTCTTGGGAAACAAGCAGAAGGTCAAATCATGGTTGATGACCTCCTTCAAGAACAAGTGGAAAAGGTCAAAACATGTTTTAAACACCTCCTTCACTTCACAAAAATAGAGGATGCTTTATGGTGTTGAGAAGTTGCAGTAGTAGTTTTAAAGGATGACCTCCTTGGTAAAAATCGGGAGATCAAATCATTTTTTGGAGGCCTCTTTCATCATACAAACATAAGACCTTATCATGGTGAAAAGACCCTCCTTACTTCACAAACAGTAAATTTGCACAATGGTTGTAAGAGGCTACAGTAGTGGTTTTTCATGGTGACCTCCCTTGTAGACAAACAGAATCAAATCATAGTTTGATAACCTCCTTTGTGACAAACAAGGTGTTAAAAACAATCATCAAGGTTAAAAAGGTTGTGAAGAGAAATTCGCAATGACTTTAGAGTGAAGACATTAGCCCTTTTTCGAGGTTCTCTTTCAACAATCAAAGGAAGAAAAACTATTTTCAAATACAAAATCACAATTTCATTTTGTTTTTAAACAAATGATAAGGTAAACAGAGGATTTGCATTATGGTTTTGAAAGGCTGCAATAGTGGTTTTTGTGATGACCTCCCTTGTAGACAAATCGAAGAATAACAGAGTTTTTATAGCCCCTTTCATAACAAGAAGCGGTTAAAAGAAAACAGCAGGGTTAAATAAGTTTTGAAAATAAATTTACAGTGACATCAGAAATGAAGACTTCAGTGATTTTTTGAAAGTCTCTTTCAAACAAACAAAGGAAAGATTGTTCAAATACAAATGCAACAAAGTCATTTTTTTTTTAAAACAAAGGAAAAAAGAGATGTTTCATTTTTCAAATTAAAAGAAGGAAAAGGGTTTTAAAAAGCCTTATGAGTATAAGAGAGCACGAGCTAACATTCATTATCAACATACAAACAACTTCTACGGAGAAAAAAGAAAAAGTTTTGAGCATTTTTCAAGACATTTGCAGCCTTTTGAATGCACGACACACCTATATTCTTGCGCAGCACACCTGTAGGAGTTCACTGAACAAAATAGTTAAGGGCGCGGCGTGCCTGTGCGGTTGTGCGGCACGCCTATGCCCATCGTTCAACAGGCATCCAGGGCCGACCCGGCAGGTCAAACACGGTGCGTTTGCCCGTTCATACCTACCTGGCCCATCAACCATCTTTTAACGTGTCCTCTGCCAGCTTGGGCCAATTCTCAAAGAGGCTATCAAAGGTGTCAAGATCAATTTTTACACAACAAATTCATCCCCAAACACAACAAAACACAATTTTAAGAGGTTATTTACATCTCTTGGGCCAATTTTTTTTTTTTTTAAGTATAATGTCAAGAAGCTAGCTAACCTTCATCCAAAAGAGCTTGCTTGCTAAGATCACCACAGAGAAACAATGATTGGGGGATAAGGGTTTGTTATCAGTGTCAAAAGGGTCCTTATATTGGATAAGGAATAGAGTGTAGTTTTAACAGAGAGACTCATCATTTCAGGTGAATAGCTTGTACTACATAAAACATAGAATCATTGTTTTCAAAAATAGTACCTTGTGAAATTATTAAACTTGTTTTTCAAGCACATAGAATATCATACAATCTATAAAGGGAAGACAGAGTTTGTTTTGAAAGCTTCTCACTTAGTGAAAGTGAGACTACCTTTCGTTTTAGAGAAACAGTGATCATCAAAGAGGGAAAATTTATTCAAAGGGGAAGCACTGTGTTTTTTCAAAAATGTATTCTTTGCGTAGAGAGAAAGGACGATAGTGATTGGGTGAAACAGTTTTGATCAGTTTATAAAGGGTTTGCTCACCTCTTAAACAGTGTTTTCAAAAAATCAGTGATTGAGGGAAAGAGTTTTTTGTGTAAAAAACAAAAGGGGACTTGTCTTAAAAAATCACAAATAGATCTTATTAAAGGCCTCTTTTCTCAAAACACGGTGCTGGAGAAGTAAGTGTGTTTTTATTGTAACAAATACTTGTTTGCCAATTAGAGAGAAAAGCAGTGCTCAAAAAAGGGGTGTATTTTTCAGTACAGTTCAAGGTCTTAATTTGGTAAGTCAGTAAGGGGTATCAAAGGCAAAAATGCCTCCAAAGAAGGACAGTAGAAGTGGGTATCACAATAGGTATGAGCCTATTACAACTCAAGAGGTGAATGAATCTCCTTCAGTAATCTTCAATTTTCATGAAGTAGGATGCTTGGATTTTTGCCAAAAAGTCCAAAAAGTAAAAAATCACCCTCCTTTGACACATTTGTTTGCTTTGAGGCTACAAGGAAAGCATGTCCATCTAGCAGGTCTGGATTTCAAAATCTCTCCTAGGGCTATCTCCAAAGCTACTAATATCCCCTATATAGGAGAAAAGTGGTTCAAACAAACATACCTAGATCTGAATCACTACAAACCCTTTCTAAAACCAGACCATCAAGATGCTTGCCAAGCTATTTTCCCTTTTTCTCACTTGTTGACCAGCTATGCCCCCCTCATGAAAGTCATCATGAAGTATTTCACATGTGAAGGGAGGTTTTCCTGGATTTATGCCTATCACATCAGGCTTCTTATGCATTTCACAAGAACTCAGTTGTTGAACCTACCTTTCTTCCTCTACAGAAGCATTGACAAGATGGCCTCTAATATCCAAAAGAAGCCCTCCGCTAAACAACAAGATTTTTTATTTCATCATTCCCTTATCAAGATCATCATCCTCCATCAACTTGAGAAAAAGGGAGTTTCTTAGGACTCTTTCATCTCCCATCCCAATTTTTCCATTGCCTCTTCATCTCATGTGCCTTCCTCACCATCCACTCATCATGTTTCTCCTTCTTCTAGTAAATCCACTCCTAAAAGACAAAAATCCCTTATGATTGAGAATGAAGAAGAGAAGAAGCAAACTAGTGATGAATAAGGGCAAAGTGACAAGAAGCAAACAAGTGATGAAGAAAGGCAAAGTGACAAGAAGCAAACTAGTGATGATGAGGGACAATGTAAAGACTCTAAGCATGACAATGGGGAAGAGGGAAATTATGGAGAGCATGAACAAATTGATGGTGAGCATAGCAGTCATGAAGAGGAACATGATGGCAGCCAACACAGCAGTAAGCATGATGGTGATGAGGGAAAAAAAAGTGAAGGTAAAGAGCACAGCAGTCATGAAGAAAGCAGGGACAGAGATGAACAAGACAGTCCTCAAGATGACAAACAACGTGGCAGCCAAAATAGTGATGATGCGTGTTAGTATGAATCCTTTGTCGAAGTGTACGAAAAAATACCACTTTAGCTACGCTTAACTAATAGCCCTAACATAAAATATGGCTGCTAATATCTTCAGATCTGCAGTTAGTTGATCAAGACAAGAGTTTCAAAAACCAGATCTATGCATAGAAAGACATTAATCAGTAAAAAGAATGTTTTGCTCCATATATCCAATAGACAAGAAAAGAACAATTTTTGAAAGAATTTTTTGTATTAAGGGCACCTGGGAGGAAAACAAGAAGATGTTTCCAATTCTCCTCAATGGGATGGGTTCTTGGAAGTCCTCAGCACTTGAGATCTAGCATTTCTCTCTCCTGTTGGTGTAGAAAACCCAGACAAAGATAGAACTCAAAGGGAGCTCACACAGCAAATAATGGAAAATATGACAATGATAATGGCTCAAAGTCAGACCAAGAGTTTAGATCCAGAGTGATGTAATAGGCAACAAAAGGTGAAGAATGGTAGGAAAAACCCTCCTATTTATAATAAAATATTGGGTCATTCTAGATCTTGGTGTATGATTAAAATAACATTAACCAAATCTAGATCCACCTTTTATGGAATATTTTATTATATTTGTTGGAGGGAAAAAGTATTTGACTTGGGTCAAATCCCTTTATTTATGAATAATAAATAAATAAATGATTTATTTATCATTTTAAGGAAGTGGTTGAAGGATAATCAAATAAATAATGATTTATTTAATTATTTATGGGTGATTTAGTCATATTTAACAAGGAATATTATTTAAATAAAATTTAAACAATTATTCCTAGAAAATAATAAGATAAATAAGGATTTATCTAATTAATTTCTTTGTTTTGGGTTAAACATGACCAGGAATAATAATTAAATTATTGTTTAATTAATTACTCCTTGAGGAAAATCAAACAAATATAGGTTTGTTTAATATTTCCTTTTGGGGTTTCCTGTTTAGACCATAAACAACCTAATAAATGTGTTTTATTAAGTTATTTTTCATAGTGAAAGCAATTTTACTTAGGGTAAAATTGGTCTTACATGGTGTACTTGGGTCCATCTAATGATAATAGGTTAGATGACCAAAAAATGGTGTAACAGATTGCCCCCCAGCGTGCAAGTGTTAGGAGCAAATCATATGACCGAAGTACGTTGTAAGAACTCAATCACCAGACATCAAAAGGGAAGTCAGAGAGAGAAATGTGAGGTAGACTAATGTGCTGAAGAACTAGACCCTGAGGAGACGAGACTTACAGGTGCAACAAGTCTCTTTTTATGAGAGGGTACCTGTGCTAAAGGCGGCGGGGAGGCATACCTATGCCCGCCGAGACAAAGTACAAAAGAATAGTGTGTCCAGTAAACAAGGGACCGAACCATAAAGTACAGCTGGCATAATCATGAGCCAGATAAAAATACAATGAGAAATCCCACATGATGTCTGAGATATTTATCAGGGCTTATACTAATAATGTCGGGTACATGAATACAAATACAACCCAAATATTTCTGCCAAGGAAGGGCTCACCATCTAAGCGTCATGAAAATCAAGAGGCGTTGCAGCAGCTAAGGCCGGCATCATGGTATATGAGATTGCATAGAAGGCACAATGTCATCAGGGCGTAATGAGAAGCTGTAGACCACCCCCTCATGAGAAATTTGGGTATCTCACACACAGAAAATCACCAGGTATTCTTCCATCCTTGAACCGTCCAGGCATCTGAATCTCGATCATGTTGAGGTAGTGAAGGCTGTCAGGTCAGAGGAAAGTCCTTTTCTGATCGAGGGCTACATGGGCAGTCAAGCAGAGCCAGACACCACCCTCTAGACCTATCTTCCCTGTAAAGGAAGGCCAATCTTGATCCCTTATTATGTCAGTAATCAAACTCCTCACCTAGACGCGAGAAAATAGTAGGCTGAAATTCGAGCAATACGATGATGATGGTGGAATGGAGGGGACTGAGTAGCGAATGGATGACTTCCCTTGCTAGAGCATAAAGGGCATGAATGACATGGCAGCGACTGACACAATATCATCAGGCAGAAGGGACAGTGGGACTAAAGGCCATAATGTGCGACGCAAGAGAGAGACCAAGCAATGAAGGATGGAGGACTATAGCGGGGTACAAAGGGACTCGGGATAGACTCCATGAATGCGATGGTGACTCCACTCGGATGCTCTAAACAAGGGCGACTCGATGGAACTGCCACACAGTAAAGGTCCAATGGGGGACCATGAAAACATGAGTACAAGA
This sequence comes from Pinus albicaulis, assembly GCA_034641835.2. Classification (NCBI taxonomy): domain Eukaryota; kingdom Viridiplantae; phylum Streptophyta; class Pinopsida; order Pinales; family Pinaceae; genus Pinus; species Pinus albicaulis. The sequence goes on along the minus strand of CM076584.1, from coordinate 426,190,115 downwards.
TGGTAGCTCACGACGAAAATCGACACGAACAAAGACAAGTAAGGAGGCAAAGTGGTGCCCCAAGTACAAGTGTTGTAAGTGAAGAAATGTGATTTTAAGGAGAGGTGAAGTGACCCATATTGGATAAAATGTGTCCTGGTGAAGTGTCAAAGTACGAAAACAAAAAATATGCTGGCTATCTAAAAGAAAATAAAACATGCATTTCAGAGGGGAAATGCTAAGGGTAATATTTCTTAAGATAGAGTGCATTGCGAGGATTAGGAAGGGGATTGCCTTTGAAGTCTCTTAAGAATGTCTTGCACACTCAGGGTCCTTACTGTGTCCAACTGGGGCCTAGCCTATAATGAGTGGGGGCCACATGTGGGCCATCCATGGGCTGGTCATATATATAACAAGGTGTAGCCGTGCGAGGTTGGTTTCATATCTTGGAAACTTTGTCATTCTTAGCACTTCCTTGGTTCTAATACAACTGTGATAGTCTTCGAGCTGCTCAAGCTATGATGAGCTCGTTGTTCTAAAATCTCTCAGGTTAGTGTTAGGGAAATTTCAGCGGCGGTCACAGAGAAGGGATTTCACACTCGATCGGTAAGACTGCCTCCTCTCCAAAAACAAGGTGGAAAGGAGTAAACCCGGTGGCGGTTTTAACAGAAGTTCGATAGGCCCACAAAGCAGGGAAGAGCATAAGATGCCAGTTGGTTTTGTGTTTATTCACTGTTCGTTGAAGCATAGTCTTGAGGATCTTGTTGACTGCTTCAACTTGGCCATTACCTTGGGGGTAATAGGAGGAGGAATATTGGTGCTCAAAACCCAACAGTGAGGATAGCTCACACCATATCTCATCTTCAAAATGTCGGCCGTGGTTAGAGACTAGTTGTTTCGAAACCCCGAATCGAGCGATAACATGGTTAAAGAAAAAGAGGGCTGCGGTAGCTGCCGTGTTGTTATATGTTGGCATGGCCTCGGCCCATTTTGTGAAATAGTCGACTGCCATGATCATATATTTATGGTTACCAGCAGATGGCGGGCGACACTCCATAAAGTCGATGGCCCATTTACAAAAGGGACCAGTTGAGATGACAGGAGAGAGGGGAGCTGGGGGAGCTCATGCCTTAGGGGTGAAATGTTGGAAATTGGAACAATGTTTGACTGCTTCAATGCAATCACTGAAGAGGGAAGGCCAAAAATACCTATCACGCATGACTTTTTGGGCAGTAGCAAGACCAGAGAGGTGGCCACCGCAAGCACCGCTATGGCAGGCATTGAGGACTTTTTCAGCTTCAGCGTGTGTGAGACAACGACGAAGGACAGTATCTATACCGCGACGATAGAGGTCGTCACCGATAAGAAGGTAGCGGGGAGCCTGGTGTTGGATACGTCGTCGAGTGTCACGATCAAGGTGAAGAGTGAACTTTTGGGTTCGCAAGTAAGTGAGGATATCGCCGTACCAAGGATCGTCTGAAGTAATGGCGAATAAGTGCTCATCAGGAAAATCATCATTAATTGGGGGATTCTGTGTTCCAGTAGGTAATTTGGAAATGAGTTCAGCAAGGGCTAAACCTTTCTTACTTTTTGGTGTGACAAATTCGAGGTCAAATTCTTGAAGAATGACGACCCAATGGACGTACTTCCCAGTGAGGATGCGGCGACTCAATAGGAAAGCCATGGGGTTGGAATTAGTCACGACCTTGGTGGATGCATGAGGATGTAATGACGAAGTTTTTGGACAGATAACACGGCAGCAAGTGATAGCTTTTCTTCATAGGAGTAGGAAACAGGAGGCCATACGAGGTTCTTACTGACGTAGTAGATCACATGCTCGACACTGTTGTCATCTTCCTGGATAAGAACTCCAGCGACCGAATAGGTGGAAGCGGAGATGTACAGGATGAAGTCCCTATCAAAGTCAGGAGGGCAGATCAAGGGAGCGGATGTGAGAGCCTGCTTGAGGGCATCGAAAGACTCATGAGCATAGGTGTCCCATACAAATGGGATGTTAGAGCGGAGGAGTCGAAGGAACCCATGTGCGGTGGTGGCATAGTCAGGAACGAACCGACGAAGAAAATTAGCTTTGCCTTGGAGACTTTGCAACTGGCATAAGGTACACGGAATGGGAAGTTCAAGAATGGCTTGAACCTTCAAAGGGTCAAGAGTGATACCATCCTTAGACACTATGAAGCCTAGGAGACAGCCGGCGGGGACGCAGAAGACGCATTTCAATGGGTTAAGGCGGATATTATACTTGCGACATCAGAGAAAGATGGTACGCAGATTGTGGAGGTGCTGTGCCCGATGCTTAGAACGCGCAGTGAGGTCATCTAAATAAGCAAGGATAATATGAGCTAAGTCATGGAAACAATAAGACATGGCCCGTTGAAAAGTGGTGCCAGCGTTTTTAAGGCCGAATGGCATAACTCAGTAAGCGAAAGTTCCCCACGGACTGATGAACGCGGTTTTAAGTTGATCAGCAGGATGGATAATGATTTGGTTGTATCCGGAGAAACCATCCATAAAGGATAGAACCTCATGCCCTGCACACTCATCAATGATTTGGTCAATAAATGGTGTGGGGAAGTTGTCTTTGGGACAAGGTTTGTTTAAGTCGCGAAAGTCTGTACAGACACGGATGGTGCCTTGTTTCTTGAGGACGGGAACTGGGTTGGACACCCAAGTGGTGTATTCAATGGGGTAAATGAAACCAGCCTTCTTGAGCTTATCGATTTTGGCTTTGATAGCATTGCATCTGGAAGGATTAATGGGTCTCAATTTTTGACGGACTGGGTTGGCATCGGGCCACGTGTCGATATGATGTTTGACGATGGTGGGATCGAGTCCGGGCATTTCGGAGTAGGACCAAGTGAAAATATCGCGGAGTTCTTTGAAAAGCTTAGTGTAAGCATCAATTTCTTCCGGGGTGCATTGGGCGCCCAAGGTGATATATTCTTCAATTCCAGGTTTGACCGAAATGTCAATTTTAATGGTAGGAGAGATATTGGCCATGTTTCCTTCTTCGAAAGCATCAGGTGCAGGGATGGGATTTTTGAACCAATCAAATGCATTGGGAATGAAGTCTTTAGTTTCCACAGCATATTGGTCATGGGACTGTTGTGGGAGGAAGTATGTGTGATGGTGCATATCATCCCATGGGAAGTCAGGGTTGGTCATGGTTTCCATAATGTCTTCATTGGACTGGAAGATGGGAAGACTGGAGGAAGGAGGATCACCCGATGATGTAGTAATGTGTGACTAGTCATCTTGTGGAGAAGGGCTCACATGCGCAACATCAGCAGATCCAAGGTCTACTAAGGGGGAACCGAGAGTGTCCCCGGGTCGAAAGTTAGGTGAATTATCTCTCAAGGATGACGATAGGTACAAAATGGTGGTCGAAGGCTCTGTTGGTTCGATAGTGGGAGAAGGAATGTGAATGGGAGTAGGAATATCCTTTGGTCCTATCGAAGTATAATTCACAGACAAGTGAGAAGGTATCTTGTCATGCGTAGCCTTGAATTGGGGGTATGTGTCTAAGGAGGAATGATACTCATCAAGGCAGGGACAGAGGTGGGTGTAATGGCCATGGAAATCACACAAAGCACAAGGGTGATTTGTGCGCAAGGTGTTGAGTTTTGGGATAGAATCCGGGATAGTGACACAGACCTCAGGGATATCAGATTCGGGAAACGTCTCGTTGACCAGGATCTTGAGGTGTGGAAATTCAGGACACATATGGGTGGCGTGACCGACAATATCGCACAAAGCGCACTGGGTAGCACGCATTGGCGGTCGAGGAGGGGTAGGGTTCGTCGGGGCAGCTTGGTCCTAATTGGTTGCCCCCTTGCGAGCTTTTCGTATCTTTCCTGGAGCTGTCACCACGGGGGCAGGGTCCTGGGGAGGTGCGGGGGGGCTGGTGGTAACGGAGGAAGCGAGGGTGACCGGTTGAACCGGTGTCAAAGCAAGATAGGGTTTGGGGTGACTGGGTGGGGTAGCAGCTGGAGGGTCAAGGTAACAAACGGGTATGCCCAGGGTCAAGTTAGGGAGAGAGAGGGTGGCCATGATGGGGACTGTATAGACTCCGGGAGGGGGAGCTAGGAAAGTTATCTGACCAGTGGGATAATGACCAGGAGGGATGGCTCCGAGATGGTTGAGGCCTGGGGGAACCGACCCAGGAGGATAGAGGGGCTCAGTGATACCAGCTATAGGAGGCGGGCCAGAAGGAGGAGGTCTGACTGACTGAGATGAATGGCTAGGAGCGGGTGGCGGTGAGCTAGGTTGAGTCTGAGGTTACTGACTAGCTGAAGCGGGTCGCTTAAGGGCAGCCCAAGACGATTGCATCATGCAAACATTTGATAAGTTGGGATCAGAGATAGGAGGAGGAGGGAGACCAGGAAAAGTTCCAAGTAAAGAGGAGTCTTTATAGACGCCGGGAGAGACACTGGTCAAGGAATAAATGATTTTCTTATTGGCTACAGAAGAGATGGTCGTCTCAGGGGAGGTCTGAGACGGTGGCTCATGATAAGTCAACTGGTCTATGGTGACTATCTTTCCATTGTGAGGAAAAGACATCTTGTGAAAAACCGCGGATGGGACAGCATACATGGCATAGGTGTAGCTTCGCCCTAATAGAATGTTGTAGTCTAAAGGGGCGTCGATGACTTCGACGTCAACGCAAACAGTCTTGCCGGCAAGGGTGATAGGAAAATTATGGAAAAGGCCAATGAGCTAGGAGGCGTAGCCGTCCCACGCTCGAAGGGTGATCATGGAAGGGGTCAGCTCAGGAGATCCAAGTTGCTTCCAAAACAAGCAGACATCACACAGGTGGATGCCCCCTCATCAATTATACACCGAGAAACGTTGGCATTCTGGATTTTGACTGGGATTTGGAAGGCGATGGAAGAAGGAAGAGGAGGATGGTCTGATTAATGAGCATCGAAAACAATCATTTGGTCATTAGCAGGATCTACAGTGCCCACGGCAGATAGCAGAGCCTTCTTTTGGGAAGGGTACGACTGGAGGAGTTCCAATGTGGAAATGGCAGTAGGATATTGTGCCAAATCATCTACTATGTTATACGAATGAGCAGCTCGACCAGAAGCAGCATGTCGACGTAACGGTCCTTTAGGAATCTTGGTATGAACCGCAACTTTTGGTTGAGGGATATGTAAGGGACCATTGGATGTCGAAAGAGGCTCTGTAGAACTAGAAGAAGGGGACTCGGGGGCAGAATGAGCAGAAGGCTTGGGGTACTGGCGAGACCAACTTTGAAGGTGAAGGTTGACGGTTGGGGATGGATCAGAGTTCATCATGAGGATCTGGTAATTAGAGGAACCAGAAAGGGAAGGGGGAGTGGCGACCTGTCTGTCAGGTGGTTGGGTAGCCATGAATCCTTGCTAAGGGAAAGGATCAGTAAACACAACCGATTGGGTAGTGGCCACATTAGGGGGAGCATGAGGGGAGGCATGTTGTCCTCGCAATGTGGCTTGAGACTCCCACATCTGTCGCATCTGTGGTAAGAGGGGACAGTCGTGGGTGTAATGACCGTAAACACCGCAACATGAACAAGGCTTATTTCTGCGAAGAGGCCTGTCCGGCTTGGGCTGAGTGCTCTGTTGCTGGTTATCAATGTTAGGGTTAACACCTTGAGGATTGGGTCCACGAGTACTAGGGTCAGATTGATTTGGATTGCCTCTCCGCCTTCTTTGAGAAGAAGGGGGATTAGTCACGCCCTGCTGTGCAAATACTTGCCTTGGAGGGGGCTGTAGGTGTTGTTGCGGGGTTGGAGGAGGCAAGGGAGGTGGAAGTGCATATGCTAGAGGAGCTGGCACACTAGGCTGCGGATAAGGGTAATGGTTAGGTTGGGCAACATTGAGGTAAGCAGGAGGTTGGGCAAAAGGATGAGGCATGCCGTATCCTAGATACATGCTACCTGGAGGGGGAAAAGTGCTAGAGGTGCTGGCCCCTCTCTGAGGGAGACCATAGCCCATAGGAGGTGGAGCATACGGATGAGAAAGGGCTCCAACGATATCGTCGGCGGAATGAGATGCCCCCGGGGTGTTAGTGCCTCCGGGCCTGGGGAGGTCAGGAAGGACGGTATAAACATAACCATACTGAGCGTAGATCGGGTCATATTTCAAGGCTATTTGGAGGGTGGCTTCTTTGGTTTGAGGGAATTTATGGGAGGCGACATCTTTGCCAATGGGAGCTAAGAGAGTGCGAAGGAACCAGTCCATATAAACCTGATCTTCGAAGGGGGGAGCTCGACATAAGCTCCATCTTCTTCGCCATTCCTGGACATGAGTGGAAAGGCGGGTCGAAGAGGTTTTCTTGAAAGAAGTCAAAAGCTCCGTACCAGTATCGTATCGGAGAGGGAGCTGGAAATAAGATAAAAAGGCTTGGGAAATGGTCGCAAAGGTGGTATGGGAGGAGGTGGCTTAGTCAACATACCATTTAGAAGCTTCGCCGGTAAGCGTGCGTTGGAGCAAACGAAGACGGATGGAATCATCGTTAATGGAATTGGAGGAACACCACATGTGGAAAGATCGGACATGGTTGGTTGGATCTTCTCCAGCAAGGCCTTCGAACTTAGGGATGTCAGAGGGGAGCTTGGTTGGCATATCAGGACAACCAACATCGTGGCAGATAGGGTCATTGATCAACTGATTGAAATCAGGAAGGCCGAGGCCTGCGATGTACGGTAGCAAGGGTGCGGTCGAGGTAGTTCCTGTGGTGGTTCCGCTAGTAGTAGTTCCGGTATTAGGGCCGGGATTACCGCTAGCTTTAGGTCCTGGACCAGACATAGTGAAGGTGACAGGGGGAGAACCAAAAGTAAAAGGAGAACCCAATGAATCAGAAGAGGAGTCGGAATGCGGACTCGGAGGAGGACTAGCTCGACAATGGCGGGCGGAGCAGGTCGACCGACCAGAAATTTAGGGTGAAGGCCAAGAAGTCTCCAGGAGGCGCGCCTTGGGGGTGTAATGGTGACAACACAAACACGGCACGAGGGAAAGAAGAATTACCGACAAAGGCAGGGAGGTGTTGAATCAAGTGATTACAATGTCGAAACAAGGGCAAAAAGGTGCAGTGTCAATTGATTTTAAAGTCTTCGCCTGGCGGTGTAAACCAGGATCTTCTTCGCTTAGGGTGAGTGTGTGGCATGCCTTAATTTTAATTTTTAAACCCTTTTTGTTTTGAGAGTAAGACAAAAAGTGTTCTGCGTAACTTAAAATAATGCTGCAAAAACAGTATATAATGCTGAAATAACAAAAAATTAACAGCTACTAGTGCATCGATTTAACCCAAGAAGGCGGGTCTCTCAAAACTAATCTAAAAGAGGGAAAAAATCTAGTCAAAACACACTAAAAAGAGGCCAATAGATCTAGGGTCGAAAGGGACAGGGATCTAAAGGAGAAATTTGCTGAAAAGAGGTGCAGATCACAGCCAAGAGGCAGAGGCAAGGTGGCTGGAAAAAAGGAGGAAATCAGCAAAAAGCAGAAAGGACAGGGAGGAGGTCATAAAGGGAGGTCCAAAAAAAACTACAAGAGGTGGTTTGAAAGGAAGAAGAGCTGATTTAAAGGGCTCTGAGAAGGAGGTATCAGATCTGAAAAAGGGAAGGCTGAAACTCGGAAAAATCAGACACCTGAAACAGCTAAAACTCTTCCACCAAAAGTGGAGGGTACTGAAGCCCTAGGGGGCTAGGTTCCAACTTAGATGAGAAAAACAGATCAGAAATAGGTCCAAACGGGCGGAGAAAGAGGCTGGAAAACCCTGACAGAAGCTTCAGCAAAACCCAGAAAAATTGCAGAAAAACAGCAAAAAAAGCACAGGTCGTAGGTTCTGACCTGTTTTCCTGTTCAGGTCGCAGAAAAGGGGCTGAAAAGTGCGACTTGGAGTCCAGGTCGCATTTTTTGGGCTGAAAAGTGCGACCTCCAACTCCGGTTGTCCCGGCGGCAGATTTGCGGAAAAGTTGTCGTCTCAGTTGCGGCTAATGTCTGTCACCTGCGCAATAGGGCCAGAAACACGCGGAAGTTAGAAATTTTAATGTTTTAGGGTTTTATAGGTGAAAAACAACATGAAAATAGGAAAAAAAAAAGGCTGAAAAAGAAACCCTAGGGTCTGAAGTAGCTGGATATGCAGGAATATGAAAAATGACAGCGGTTGTTGAGTCCCGAATTTGCCTCTTTTCCATACACTTTTCCATATCTTTTTCACTCACCTAAACCTCCAAAATTGTCAATATCATGTGCAAAAGGGTATCTAAAATGGTTTTTAATTATGTTTGTGTGTTTTCTATTTGATTTAGATTTTGTTCATACAGCTGCGGAAACTTGTCACTTTCCGCAGCTACTGCAACTTTCCGCAGCTATTTTGTGGAAATCGATGTTACAGGTGTCTACGAAGGAAACAAGCCACATGGGCAGGCTAGGAATGACAAGGACATGGTTCGTGTCCTATTGGTTCAAGTAAATTCGTCAAAGAAAGCCGCGGTCAAAGCCATCCACGTGGAAGTCAAATATGGAGTTCTATGTCGGCTGGACTCTGTTTCGTGGCATATAAACATCCATACGGCCGTTTCCAAGCTTGCGGAGGTTAATTGACATCTGTGCAAAGTTCTGGAGTTGAATTCAAGCGCCCACCTTCCATAGATCCGTTTTCCAACATGGCCATACTCCTATATCCGTGGCCTTAGTGGTCTACGTGCTGGCTGCTATCATAAATTTCAGGAGACAGTTACAGTTTATTGCTTTATATAGAGCGTTTGCATACGCACGTAGAGCAGTTGGATAGTTGCCGAGTTGATAGTCAAGTGAATTGTTAATTGATACTGATGTGTGTATTCTCATCTGTAGTGATTACGTCATTTTACCCGTAATACTACCACCGTAATGAATCGCCTTTTAATGTGAAAACTCGTTTTCAACTTTAATTTGTGTTGAGGATCGTTACCAAAGTCACAGAGGGCCCCTATTTCTACCTCGGTGGTTCCGTGTATTAATGTTTATATTTTTCATTTCATTTCTTTAAACAGTCATTGTATCATAACCCATTACATGTTCATATTTCATAGTTGCTTCATTTCTGTTCATTAATTTCCATTGCATTCTTGTCTTTCATGTTTTTATGATTATTAAATCACTGATCAGTTTTCTTGTGCAGGTTTTAGGTAGACAGCCCGGGGCATTTTCATAGTATTTTAGCTAATGATATGAGACTGACATTATTCTGCTGCTAGTTTCCTTTTCATAGCATTTGTTTAACTTCAGTCTTGCTTTGTTCATTTCAGTTTTGTTTATCTGATTCAGTAGTTAAATTTAAATATATTAAGCTACTCATAGTGTCTTCGGTTACCTCCGAAAGCCACAGCTAGACTGATGGTGAGGCGCTGTATGATGAAATGTGTAGTTTAGTATTAGTTTCCTTTCTGCAAAATTAGATATATTAAGCTGCTCATAGCGTCTTCAGTTACCTCCGAAAGCCACAGCTGGACTGATGGTGAGGGGCTGCATGATGAAATGTGTAGTTTAGTATTAGTTTCTTTTCTGCAAATTTAGATATATTAAATCATGTATGACATCTTCAGTTGCCTCCGAAAGCCACAGCTGGACTGATGGTGAGGGATTGAATCATGAGTGTATGGTTTAGTATTAGTTTATTTTCTGCAAATTAAATATCAGTTACACAAGTTGTTTATGATTACTTCCGAAAGTCATAGCTGGTCTAATGATGAAGGGTCATAAAATGAATTGATGTAATCTGATTTAGATTTATTTTGTTGCAATTTTGAATTTCCTTAAGCATAGTTTCTTTTGTGTTTAGTTGGCAGCAAGAATAGTTTGGTTTTCATGTTCACTAGTTTTCTGTTTTGATTCATTAGATTAGCAGCACCTTTTCATTTCAGCAGTACACTTTTACTTTCTTTCAAGTCTTGTCATTGTAATTTCAATTTGCTTTTAAAGTTTCAAGATTGGTAAATCATTATAGGGGATATCACTTCCTTGAACAAATATAACCAAACTTGTTTTTCATTTTAGAATTTCCATTTTACCTTAGAAAGACCAAAAACGACAAAAGTTAAGAAATAGGTTATCTTGCACATATAGTGTGCCGCACTTCATCAGCTTACGATTCCCGGATTGACAAATTAAATGCAGCAATTTAGGACACACTAAATTGACCAAACATTTTGGCGCCGTTGCCGGGGAAGTGTAACTAGGTAGCCAATTTCTTTAAAAAAAAAAAAAAAAACATAAAATCATAAAAGAAGGGAAAACTTGATAACTTCTTGAAGTATGCTCTCCTCTTGCACCTAGTGTGATCCGGAGGATCAGAAAAGAGAGTTATTGGTTTAGTAATTTCTTAAGTATGCTCTCTTCTTGCACCTAGTGTGATCTGGAAGATCAGAAAGAGAATTATTAGCCCAACTTTTTAAAAAAAATAAAAAATGACATGCATAGAGCAAGAGATTCTAGGGGAAGGTTTATAGCTAAAGCCAAGAGTTCGATTTTCATAACTCCATCTTCTTCAAGGCATAGACCAGATTCACCAACATCTACCCCTAGCCTTAAGATATTTGGAAGTCAAAGAACAACTGAATTAGAGGATTCTCCTATACCACCTACTAAAACCCACTTAGAAAACAAAGAAACTTTCTCTCATCCTTCCTTGGTAGAAGAACTAGAGGACTATAAGGACTCTGAAGAAACTATCATGGCAGAGGAAGTAATAAATAGAGGTGGAGGTAGAGGAGGAGGAGATAATGAAGATAAAAATGGTGAAGGAAATAACGATAGAAATAGGGACAATTTTCTTGGATTCCCTATAGTTGATGAGGAAACTCATGCAACAATGAAAAATATCTCACCATCTGTTCTCCCTAACTTTTATGGATTACGAAGTGAGGATCCTGAAACATTTCTGTTTGAGTTTGAAGTAGTGTGCCGAACTTATGACTATATGGAAGATTCTCAAAAAACTCAAACTATTTCCTTCAAATTTGAAGGGATCTGCTTTGAAATGGTTCATGGGATTAGCCACTCAATCTATTAGGACTTGGAATGATATGAAACAAACATTTTTGGATAGATACTTGGATTATTGTATGCCCACCAATCACAAGGATGAGGTATTCAAAATGATGCAAAAAGAAGATGAAAATTTGGAAGACTTAATTGAAATATTTCAATACAACTTGAAAAGAGCAAAGATGAGCAACCTAGATAATGAAACCTTGAAAGCCCTCCTATTAAAAGCCATTAGAGATGAATGGATAGACATTTTAAACATGATGGGGAAAGGAGACATTTATCAACTCCCATTTCATGATATAACAGAACTATGTATCCAATTCTCAAGGGGAAGATCTAAAACTGGAAAAGGGCCTAGGGATTCTTCTCTTATTAGGGCTAACAAATCTGCAACTGGATCAGTAAGTAGGGCAGAGATTGGTAATATGCTCGATGAGTTTAAAACTGATATCTTAGGGGGTCTTAGTGAACAACTAGACACCCTTAAAATCCAAAACAAGCAGAAAGCAGAAACAGATGCTTTAGCCATCTTTTGTCCGAAATGTAGAAAGAAACATGCTTTAAGGGAATGTCCCTTGGATGCAAAAGTTGTAGAAACATGTATGATTTGCTCAGAAAATCATGAGATCAAGGATTGTCCTTTAATCCCTGGACTCAAAGCTGTTTTTCAAGAAGATCCAAATTCAATAGAATCTCTTTGTTTTGTCGCAAGGAGACCTTGGCAGGGACAACAATCTCAAGGGTTTAATAACCCCATGAATCTTCAAACCCCACCAAATTGGACTCCTTGGCAACAAACTTGGCCCCAACATCAAAATTCATATCAGCCATGGGTACAAGGGATGCAAAATCCTTATGGGAGATTTGCTCAATTTTATCAATATCCTCCATCTTTTCAAAATCAACAAGCTCTACAATTTCCAAACCAAAATCCACAACTTTCATTGCCATTTCCACAACAACAACCTTCTCAACAAAATACAAATCCTCAACTCATGCTCCCATACCAACACAAGACAAATCAACTTCCAGCTCAGCCATTGCCAAATCCTAACAATAAGAATCCTCAAACTACTTATATGGTAGAAGGACAACAATTTCCTACCTATATGATTGTTCCTCTCAACGATGTACAACTCAGATCTGGTAGAGTTTTAGAAAAACCTTCTATAGAAATTCAAGAGCAAGATACCTCCGAGGAGGACTCTCTTCAAGTCAATAAGGGTTCTGAGGAAGAATCTCTTCAAAATTCAAAAATTCAAAAAGAAAAAGAAAAGCTAACATCCACAACTCCTATAGTTGAGCAACCTGTATCTTCATCTACACCTCCTTTTCTGGAAAGACTACAAATTGATAAGGGGGTGGAAAAACAAATCTTGTTGCCTAACTATGAATTTCTAGATGAATTGAAGAATGTTTGTATCAAGATTCCATTGCTACAAGCCATTCGAGAAATTCCTATTCTAGCAAAAACCATAAAGGAGTTGAGTTTCAAAAGACCAGGAAGAAAGCTAAAGGACACAAGAAGAATCCACCTGGTAGGAAAGATTGCAGACATTATGATGGGAAAAATTACTATGCAGAAGTATGTAGATCCAGGTAGTCCAATTGTCAAGACACACATAAATGGGATAGAAATTCCAAACACATTGATTGACTTAGGGGCTGCTATCAACATTATGAGTAGACAGACTATGGAACAGCTAAAACTTCCTAATCTTCTTTTTACACCTACTTTACTGCAACTTGCAGATCGATCAATTATTAAACTAGATGGTGTATTAGAAGATATTTCAGTCTCCTTAGATTCTTGGGAATATCCAGTAGATTTTATGATTTTGACTCCCAAGAGTAATCTAGGAGGGCACCCACTTATCTTAGGAAGACCTTGGCTAGCCACAACCGATGCTTTTATTAGTTGTAGATATGGGGATATGTACATTTCTAATGGTAATTCGACAAAGAAATTCAATTTGTATCCTCCAGCAAAAGCAATCACAGAAGTAGGAGACAATGAATGGGTTGATGATGAGGATATTATACAACTTGTTCTTACCATTTCTGAAATCAGTGAGGATAGTCAAATTCTGAACACATTAGAAAATTTTGAGACATCTTCAGAATATGACCCCACACAATTTCAGTTGGAATCTGACATAGAATATTTATCATCAAGACAAATGTCTCTTTACTCTATGGAAGAATTTGGTAATTCTGCTATTGAGATTTTTCCAGAAAAGACATTGAATATCAATAAACATCCGGAGAAGTCACAACAAGAAGAACTAACTAGAATCTTGCAAAAACATTCTACTGCATTTTCATGGGAGTATACTGACATGAAGGGTATTGATCCTAAGACTTGCATCCATCATATCTATATTGAGGAAAACAATAGACCAATCAGACAACCTCAAAGAAGGATGAATCCAAATCTTAGGGAGATAGTGAAAGAAGAGCTCCAAAAACTTCTCAATGTAAACTTCATTTATCCAATTTCAGATAGCCGATGGGTTTCTCCTTTGTTTATAGTACCTAAAAAGAATGGTAAATGGAGGGTATGCATTGATTACAGGGAATTGAACAAAGCAACTTTGAAGGATCACTTTCCTTTGCCTTTTATCGATCAGGTATTGGATACATTAGCAGGTAAAAAGTACTTTTCATTTTTGGATGGTTTTAGTGGCTATAATCAAATTCAGGTAGCACCTGAAGATCAAGATAAGACCACATTCACCTGTCCATGGGGAACTTTTCCTACCGAGTGCTTCCTTTTGGGTTATGTAATGCACCCGCAACATTCCAAAGAGCAGTACTAGGAATTTTTTCTGATCTAATCCATGATTGTGTAGAGGTTTATATGGATGATTTTACAGTTTATGGTAATTCATTTGAAGAGACATTAGAAAATTTGGAAAAAGTTCTCATAAGATGTAAAGAAACAAACCTTTCATTAAGCCATGAAAAATGCTTTATGATGTTTACTGAAGGGATTGTTTTAGGACATCATATTTTAGGAGATGGAATTAAGGTTGATAGATCAAAAGTTGAAGTCATCTCCAAGTTGCCTATTCCAAATTGTCAAAGAGATGTTAGAAGTTTTCTAGGATTTACCGGTTACTATAGAAGATTTATAGAAAACTTCACTAAAATAGCATCTCCACTCTTCAAGTTGCTTACAAAAGACTGTGAATTTAAATGGGATCCTGATTGTCAATCCGCTTTTGAAACTTTGAAAACAAGGATATCTGAAGCACCTATCTTGAGAGGACCAAATTGGAAACTTCCTTTCCATATTTCTACAGATGCTTCAGATACAGCTCTTGGAGCTGTGCTGGGTCAAAAAGATTTAATTCCTTATGCCATTTATTACACCAGTAAAAATTTGACTCCCACAGAGTTGAACTATACTGTGACTGAAAAAGAGTTTTTAGCTGTTGTTCATGCAATTAATAAGTTTAGACATTACATAACAGGCTATGAAACTTTTATTCATAATGACCATTCTGCAATTAGATATTTAATGAATAAACCTGTTACTAATGGCAGAGTGACAAGATGGCTCTTACTTTTGCAAGAATTCAATATCACTGTGTTGGATAGACCAGGAAAACAAAATACAGTAGCTGATTTCTTGTCTAGGATTCAGAATACTAAAGAAGATTCTCCTGTAGAGGATAAGTTTCCTGATGAATACTTGTTTGCAGTAACTATTAAGACCCCTTGGTATGCAGATATTGCTAACTATTTGGTTACATGGAAACTACCTTCACATTTATTTCCAAGAGAAAAACGAAAGATTATTCAGGAGAGTTCAAAATATTCATGGATTTCTAACGAATTGTTTAAAACAGGGCCAGATCTTGTTATCAGAAGATGTGTCAGGGAAGATGAAATGCCTGATATTCTTAAGGCATGTCATGATGAACCATGCGGCGGACACTTTGCGGACAAAAGGACGGCCTATAAAATCCTTTCCTTGGGATATTATTGGCCTTCTTTCTTCAAAGATGCAAAACAATATGTCAAAAGGTGTGATAGCTGCCAAAGAGTAGGGAAACCTACCCTTTCAAATGAAATGCCATTGCAAACACAGGTACTCATTGAACCCTTTGAAAAATGGGCTTTAGATTTCATTGGACCAATTAATCCACCATCGAAGCAAAAGAAGCATATATTGGTTTGCACTGATTATGTTACTAAATGGGTAGAAGCTAAAGCATTAGTATCTGCTACTGAAAATTCAGTTGTTCATTTTCTTTATGAGGATATTTTTACTCGCTTTGGTGTTCCAAGAGAAATTGTAATAGATCAGGGGAGCCAATTTACATCAAATTTGGTGGAGAAGTTGATGGAAGAATACAAAATCAAGCACAGAAAATCTACTCCTTACCATCCATAAGCAAATGGTCAAGTGGAGTCCACAAACAAAGTTCTTGAAAGTATCATCACCAAAACTGTTCATCTACATAGAAGAGATTGGGCAGAAAGGCTTCCAGAAGCCTTGTGGGCCTACAGAACTACATGGAGGAATACAACAGGACATTCTCCCTATGAACTTGTTTATTGGAAAGAAGTCTTGTTTCCCATTGAGTTCCAAGTCAAGACCTTCAAGATAGCAGTTCAGTTGGGAATGGACTTATCAGAAGCCCAAAAGCATAGAATGGAGCAATTGAATGAGCTAGATGAGATCAGACAAGAAGCAATTCTAAGAACTGATCTAGTTCAATATCAAAGAGCTAAATGGCATGACAAATATATCAAAGAGAAGAAGTTTCAAGAAGGAGATTGGGCATTGTTATTTGACTCCAAGTTTAAAGATTTTCAAGGGAAATTTCAGACTCATTGGCTTGGGCCATATGAGATTAACAAGATCTTTAACAATGGAGCTGTAAGAATCAAGACCATTGATGAGTTTCAAACTCCTCTTTTAGTGAATGGCCATAGATTGAAAGTTTATCATAAGCCACTCTCTAAAGAGGATTTTGCAAGTTGTTTCAAGAAAGTTCTGCAATCAGGCTGGTACAGAAGAATCCTTCTTCTCTACCAAGCTAGCTTTTGTTTTTCAAGTTAAAAAAAAAAAAAAAGAAAAAAAAAAGAAAAAAAGAAAAGAAAAAATGGTATAAGCCTGAAAACCAATCATTGATTGGCAGTCTTATACAGAAAATATGGGGTGAAAATCAGGGACACCTGACACTCTATATTTTCCAAAAAAAAAAAAAAATATGTTTTTCATTTCATTTCATCTCACCACCCACTCCATTTCATTCCACTTCATTTCATTTCATTTCACTTCATTACACTTCATTCCACTTCATTTCATCCATTTCATCAATAAAAATCTTTTTATGACCATTTCCACCTGGTCATTTGTCATTTGTTCATTTCTATTTCAGCCAAGTGATAGCTGTGTCAGTTTCTGCAGTTGACATCTGTTTCCGCAGCTGACTCCAGTTTCCGCAGCCAGAAGCAGATTCCGCAGCTACTACTACTCTGTTTTCAAAAAGAATGTACAGTTAGTTGTTATTTTCATAAATCATGAAATAAAATGCAGGAGAGGATCAATGGGACATTCAAGACACTAATGAAGATCAATCAGCTGAAGACCAAGGGCAAAAGCAAGGATTCCAAAGGTATGAATAAAGTTTATTTCAAATAGTATCGAAAAACACATTTTTATGTAATTTTAAACTATGAGCTCTACCCATAACGCGTAATGATTATATTGACAGTCCGTAACCTTCCATGATCTCTATGTTATCCTCTTACATTTATTCACAAACGGTTTCATTATTGAAATTCCGACTCTCACTCATGTTCAAATATCCCACCATAGATAATGATACGTATTTGAGTTGACAAAGGACTCTTACAAGCCGCATAACTTCATAATCATTGATTGAAACGTGTTCATATTTATGACACAGCCACCAAAAATTCAAAATGCGGCCGAATGCATTATACTTTGTTAACCTCTTTGTCGTTTCTCTGTCGTGTTTACAAAACCCCACTCTACTCATTCTCACTCTCTGTTTCATTCCATTCCGTTCCTTTTTCTCACTCTCATTCCCGTATATCCACCCACAGTCTTATTCCATTCTGTTTATGGTGCTCATTTCCGTTTTGTGATAACATCCCCACAGTATTGTGCTAGATTCTGTGTATTCCATCGTTCCATTTCCGCTTAAACCCTCACAGAGGCAAGCCTGTGAAGCACAGAGAAGTAAAATGGGAAAATTATTAAGGGCAGAGCCGGAAGGACCGAAGTTTATAGAGGGATTTCCACAAGCAAGAGAGATGTTGAGGAAAGCTAAATGGCTGCGTTTTATTCAGAAATTCAGGGGTTACCACAGAGAAGTTACCAAAGCGTTTGCAAGATCATTTGATGGCTTGGAAGCAGAAGTGGGAGACCTCAAGTTTTTAGTCAATGAAGCATCAATAGCAGCAGCCACAGAGCTTCTTCAGGAAGGAGAACGTTGGTTCAAAAACAAAAGTATCAGTGATGAGGCATGGAGAACAATCCTCCGAAATCAAGGTATGGATATCACTGTTTTCAAAAGAGGAATCCCCGTGCATGCAATAAAAGATGAATGGGCCACTTTACTACTCATTGTTCAGAAATTTATCACATGTGAAGGCCGTTTTGGCTCCATGTACATGTATCATACTAGGATATTGATGAATTTTCTTGAAAACTAAACTCTCAATCTTCCTTATTTCCTATATAATAGCTTGAAGAAAATGG
This sequence comes from Pinus albicaulis, assembly GCA_034641835.2. Classification (NCBI taxonomy): domain Eukaryota; kingdom Viridiplantae; phylum Streptophyta; class Pinopsida; order Pinales; family Pinaceae; genus Pinus; species Pinus albicaulis. The sequence continues at coordinate 426,172,358 of CM076584.1, read as the reverse complement.
CTGTCACTGTGCAAAAACACCTAGGAGATGTAGAGCCTCATTTATATCATCATGGGCTTATAAAAATTCTGATTGAAAAGGAGCTAAAAGAAAGAAAAGATACATGGGAACAATTCCTAGTTAGAAACTTCTTTGAAGAACCTCAGGAAATTCCCGAAGGTAATCCAATTAGAAGGAGTAGAAGAAAGAAAATGGATGTTGAAACCCAAGTTGCTCCTACACAGGAAGTTCCCGCAGCTAGCACAGCAAAAAGAAGTAGAAGGAAAAGAACAGTAGATGAAATCCAAGATGCTTCTACTATTACTATGAAGAAAAATGATAGGGAAGAGAGATTGGTAAAAAGGAAGAAGAAGGAAATCAAAACTAAGAAGCCAATAATATCAAAAGGGAAAGAAATTATTGAGGTTGTCCATAAAACTTCTTCTTCTGAAGAAGAAGATCACCAAATTCTGTCTAAAAGATTAATTTTTCTTCAAAAACAGTCATCTCTATCCAAGAAGGCAAAAACAGGAAAACAAGAACAAAAGGGTAGTGTACCACAACATGTGAGGAGAAGCAGCAGGCTTAAGGGAAAACTGAGAAAAACACAAATTAAAGGTCCTCATTTCATTGATTTGGGTGAGGAGACATCTGAACAGTCTCCAACCGACAATAGTCCATTTCAGTCAGTTAGTGAACCTGACTCCTTTCACTCCCAATCAGACAATGAGCGTACTCCATCTTATTCTCAGCAAAATATTGATGAAAGTTCTCCTCAGCCAAATTTTGAACATAATTCTCCCTTGCAACATTTTGAGGATAGTCCAATGAAAAAGACACCGGAAGTAGACCCCAAACAGCAGGAGGTCTATGACTATATAGAATCCCTGGAGAAGGCAGCCACAAGTCCAAGTACCTCTTCTACTCAGCCTCATACATTGCAGGATGACTTGGTTCAGTCATTAAAACAGGAGATTTTTGAGCTTGAGCTTTTGAACCGGCATATCAAAAATGAAAATGAAGCACTCAAAGAGCAAGGCAAACTGGACAATATTATCCATGACAATACTATGTTACATTTGGGTATTTGGCAAAAGAAGAATAAGAAGCTAAAAAGGAAATGCCAAAAATTGAGCAGAGCACTTGTGAATATCAAATTCAGGTGCCTCATGAAGAAACCCAGAATGATGGCAGTACCAAAGAAGAAGAGAAGGGGGTTAGATGTGCCGGCTGAAGTATCAAGGCACATGAATTGAACAAAGAGTGTCAAAATTTTGGTTGCATGAGGACATGCAACACCTTCACAGTGGGGGTATGTTGAGTCCCGAATTTGCCTCTTGTCCATACACTTTTCCATATCTTTTTCACTCACCTAAACCTCCAAAATTGTCAATATCATGTGCAAAAGGGTATCTAACATGGTTTTAATTATGTTTGTGTGTTTTCTATTTGATTTAGATTTTGTTCATACAGCTGCGGAAACTTGTCACTTTCCGCAGCTGCTGCAACTTTCCGCAGCTATTTTGTGGAAATCGATGTTACAGGTGTCTACGAAGGAAACGAGCCACATGGGCAGGCTAGGAATGACGAGGACATGGTTCGTGTCCTATTGGTTCAAGTAAATTCGTCAAAGAAAGCCGCGGTCAAAGCCATCCACGTGGAAGTCAACTATGGAGTTCTATGTCGGCCGGACTCTGTTTCGTGGCATATAAACATCCATACGGCCGTTTCTAAGCTTGCGGAGGTTAATTGACATCTGTGCAAAGTTCTGGAGTTGAATTCAAGCACCCACCTTCCATAGATCCGTTTTCCAACATGGCCATACTCCTATATCCGTGGCCTTAGTGGTCTACGTGCTGGCTGCTATCATAAACTTCAGGAGACAGTTACAGTTTATTGCTTTATATAGAGCGTTTGCATACGCACGTAGAGTTAGTTGATAGTTGTTGAGTTGATAGCTGTTGAATTGTTAATTGATAGTTGATGTGTGTACTCTGTTATGTAGTGATTACGCTGCCTTGAGCCATAATACTACCAGTCTGTAATGAACTTCCTTTTAATGTAAAAAACTCTGTTTTCAACTTAATTTGTGTTGAGGATCGTTACCAAAGCTGCGTAGAGGGCCCCTGCTCAGCCGAGGTTCTGTGTATTAATGTTTATATTTTTCATTTCATTTCTTTAAACAGTCATTGTATCATAACCCATTACATGTTCATATTTCATAGTTGCTTCATTTCTGTTCATTAATTTCCATTTCATTCTTGTCTTTCATGTTTTTATGATTATTAAATCACTGATCAGTTTTCTTGTGCAGGTTTTAGGTAGACAGCCCGGGGCATTTTCATAGTATTTTAGCTAATGATATGAAAC